>APFE030835866.1:0-25422 GCA_000404065.3 Pinus taeda | reverse complement strand
GCCCCTATAGTGGCTGCATATCTTTAATTGGAATTTTTTCAGTTGAGTGTATTGTTTTTGCATGTCTATTAAAAGAAGCTATTCCTATTGGGGAAAGAAGAAGAAAAGGGCTTATTACATTACTTGAGAATTAAAAAGAGCTTCAAAAATACAATGGATAAGGAAAGAATTCCTAGTACCCTCAGTGCCCTAAATAATCCTAAGTATAGCTTCACGAATCTCATATTCAACAAAGTTCCCTTAAACAATTTCAAAAGCAAGTCATTTTCCTGACAAATAATTTGGAGATGCAAATGTTCTGTTTGAAAGGTCAACAATATCACCCCTTGATTTTGCATTTATTATAAAATTAATAGCTTCTTCTGCAACATCATCAGAAACAGTTGTACTTTCGCAATCAAAGGATATATCAAAGTCCCTTCAACCAAGGGTGTGAAGATAAAAAACAATCACATCATTTGGTGGCACCAAGTGAGAGGAAATCTGCCATTCTCGAAAATAATCTTGAAGATTCATTTCCTGGTTAGAAAAATCACCATCTTTTTCATATTCAATATTGTCGATAATTCATTGATTTAGATTAACATGCCATGCTCGATATCGAAAATTGCTTCAATTTTCAATAATAATTTCAGCTGAAAGGCCAATTTCTATAGGAATGTCACGAAAATTCTTGTACAAGAGAAATTCTATCTAGAAAAATGTTTCAGATTCCTCTGAAGCCTCATGATGAATAAAATAAAACCTTGGCCAAACCCAAAGAATAGCATGAACATCTCTAGGCTTCCATGGATCTTGTTTACGCTTTCTATCAAATGTCCAAGAACTTGTTGTTTCTAGGAAATATAGATGGTCAAGGAAGAAAGGTCTCTTCTGATAATTTTGAGAAAAAGTATTATATGATGAACATTGCAAGCCATCCCTTGAGATTTTCCTAAAAACCTTTCTTCCAACATTTAAGGAATCAAATTTCTAGCTACAAACAACAAATGGTAGCTTAAGCAACATATGACATGTTTCTTGTGCTCCATGTCATGATCAACAATCGTTTCTGCAAGAAACCTTCTATATGCACATAAAGCATGATTCTTAGTGCCAATAGAATTTGAAATTCTAGTTAGCATATGATGATAAATTTCAGTCCTTTTTTCTACTTTTTATGCATATTTAGCAATATATTTCAAGACATCACAGTGACAGAGCACTCACTGGAAATCAACATTTGCACACCAAATTGTTAAAAGGCCAAATTTCTGTACATTAATCTTGTCATCATTTCTTGTCAGCTTATATCTTCTGTGGCATAGCTAGTGTTCATCATTTTTGCTTAGATAGCATTGTTATTGTCCTCCCTCGAGTATGTATAAATTATTTAGAGTTCTTATTCCTTTGATCACTATTTCTCCTGTATCAAGCTCATGAAAAACACATCCATTTCATCGAAATACTACCTCATTTATTTGGTCACACATTTGACTAATAGTACAAAGATTATGCTTTAAACCATCAACATACATAACATTTCCATCTTTTACCTTTTCTTTTAAGAGAACAGAGCCTTTACCTTTAATGATTGCAGGGGTGTCATTTGCAAATGAGATCTTCCTTTCGTTTTCTAAGGCACTATATGGCTGAAGTTTTTCTTTATCACCTATCATGTGTTTTGAGCATCGACTGTCGTTGTACCATTGATTTTATTGTCCTTCTACATATAAGGATATAACACATCTTTCAGTTTGCAGTTCTTTCTTTTCCATGTTTTGCGAACCAATGAAGCTTGCTCTTTCTGAGATGTTTGCCGAAATTTACTCCTGCATTCAGAGTCTTTATGACTGAAGTTGTTACAAATAGAGAATTCTATTTCATTTTGAAGAGCATAAAAGTTATTGTAGGTCCTTTTTATGATCCCAGTAACTTTCCTTTGATTTCATGCTTCGCTAGTTATAATGGTCTTGTAAGCAACACATTGAGCAGCTTTGTGTCCAAAGTTATGACATGAAAAACATTGGCCATTAAAGAAATTCCTGCGTTTATTGAATCTACTAACCTAATGATTGTAGTTTCCATTGACATTCATTATTGAAGTAAATTGAGAATGATTTACCTATGGTTGGTTATAGCTTCTATTCATCATTGAAGTATATTGAACTCAATTTACCTGGTGATCTGCTTTAAGCCTCTACTGACAATTGTCAACTTCTTCACTTCTTCTTGCTGCATCTAAATAACTTTTGGAGGTTAATGGCTTCTATGCTTGAGATGGTTCTTAAGTATATCCAAGACCTGTATTTATTAGAGGAGAACACTACACTTTGATAATTTTATCTAAAGTTTTCAATCCTTTAGCAAACCTAAGATTGAGAGCTTTTGTTTTCTCAATTTCTTTTCTTAGACCCACAATTTCACATTCTAACTTTTTATTCTGTTTTTCCCTTTCAGTAAGTTGGAATGTCAAAGTATCTATAATCATACTCTTTTCTTCTAAACATATTTTAAGTTTAGAAATTTCTTCATAGAGACCATATTCATCTAAAGCATCCAAGAAATCATCATCTTCAAAAGTCATCAGAAGTCTATAGTCATTAATATTTTCATCTTCATCACTATTTGATAAACCATCACCATCTTCATGTGTATAGTAGCTCTTTTTATTTACACTTTGTTTTCCATTCCATTTTGTTGATTACTTACCTCTATCAAGCTTATCTTTATGAGGACACTTGGAAACATAATGACCTACTCTTCCACAAGAAAAACATTTGAAAGGTAGTTTACCTCTGAATCATCCAAAACCCCGTTGAAGGTTCCTGGAAAAGTTTGATTATTTCTCTCCTTCCGACGTATGTCCTAACTCATTTCATTGAGTTATCCTTTTCCTGAAGCTTTGAATGCAACTTTTCTCATGTCTGATGGACCCCCTTTTCTCATTTCAAAAGTAGTTAACATTCTGCGCCACTGTGACATAGTAATACTCTAAAGATCCTGCTTTTCCTTTATGGTAGAAAGTTTTGATTCAAACTTAGGAGACAAGGATCTTAGAACCTTTTCAACAAATGTAACTTCTTTTATCACTTAACCCAATTTCTTCATGCAATTAACAATCTCATCTATACGTAAGAAATAATTAGCTACACTTTCATCATTGTGCATTCTGAGAGTGTCATATTGAATTCTGAGAGATTGTAGTTTTGCATGTTTTACCTGATCATCTCCTTCATAACTTAGAATGATATTGTCCCATATTTCTTTGGCAGTTTTGAGTTTTACAACCTTGATGAATTCTGATTGTGATAGACTCCCCAATAGAGTATTGACAGTCTTTGCATTTGTTTCATACTGCTTTTTACCTGACGTATCTGTAGGAGTTACTGATGGAAATGTGTATCCTCCTTCCAAAATATCCCAAAATTCCGTTCCAAGAGATTGAAGATAGGTTGTGGTTCTTACCTTCCAATAGATGAATTTGCTCCCATCAAAGATTGGTGGTCTGATGGATGCCTCCTTTTCGTAGTTTCTCATGATAATAGATCTTCGTTTAAGCGATCAAGCTTCTTTTGAAGGGACCTGCTCTGATACACATTGTTTGAAATAATTACTGAGAGGGGTGAATCAATTTAGCCAACACTTACACAATATTTTTTATTTATTTTTATTTTTATTTTATTTTTATTTTTATTTTTAATTTTTTTTATTTTTTTTTTTATTTTTATTTTTTTTCTGTATAAAGACTATTCTATTAAGATAAAAGGAAAAAATTATTTACAAAGAGGTTTGAACCTCTGAGGCGGCTATAGCATGCCCTCTACCAAAAGACTGTTGCAGGTAGCACATTGCCTTCCTTTTAGAAAAGTGAGAATCATAGAAGTGAGAATTATGGTAAGCTTGAGAGACCCAACACTAAACTGAGCTATATAAGATCAAATCTTTAGAAGAAGCTGATCTTTTACAAAAATGTTGTCCTTTACAGTCACTATTACAAAAAGATTGAAAATAAAAATTATGTCCTCGAGATTGTAAAGTTTCATGCTGATAAGAAAAGAAACCATGCACATTGAGAATTTCACACAAAAACTAGGAATCATAAGATAACTTGCTGTCATGTCGCTGCAGCCAAGAGTAATTAAACCCGCAGTGGAGAGCCTGTAGCATTCTCATTTGCCTGGTTGGGGGAGCTTACCCAAGTTACCATCACATTGTTTTCAGCTTCCATCATATTGCCTTCTGGAGGAAGAACAAGGTTCAGAACATTTCCAGAGAGCTGCGCAGGCTCACAAGCAATAATTTGCTCTTGAGGTGAAGCTGGCTGAGGTTGAAAGTCTTCCTGTTGGCCCTCCTCGTGCAACGCAGCAGAGTCATTGAGGACGTCTCCAGCCAAGCTACCCTGAAAGTCACTAGAATTTTGAGAATGAGACTGTTCCATGAAGGGTTCATCCGAGCTTGTAAGCTCATCTTACTCCTCCGAGAAGATAATATTTATAGTAGCTGAGATAAGAGGCTTATTGAGCCTGCTTTTGAACATGAACTAGGTTGTTTGAAAAGAGTTGTTTAGGGTAGGTCTAGAATGGTCAGAGGGTAGAGAGGATGGAGAGGTAGAGGCTAACGAAGTTATGCGTTGAGGGACGAAGCCACCACGACCCCGAGAACCTCCACGGGACCCTGAATTACTGCCACGCCTGGGGATGCCGCAACGACGGGCCATTACAGTATGAATCTGTGGATTGAAGGAGCCGGGAGACTGAAGGTGAGAGTGAAGCGACCAGACACGGGCTAATTGAACCCAGTTCGAGGACCAGACCTCTGTACAAAATACCCAAATGCAGAGCTCGCAGTAGATGGAATAAACCACAAGAAAAAACCAAGCAAAGACTGAATAAGCTCAAGGCACGAACCAGACACTTTCAGAAAATACCAAATCAAAACACCTTACAGAGCTGGGCGAGACGAAATCAGTAGACCAGACGCAAATGGAGAAGACTAACTCAATACACCAGACACCGGTGGAGAGAACCAGAACCATATACCTGAAGCAGGCAGATTGAGACCAGTTATGAAGCCAGGGTGGCTTCCAAATTCTCTGAGCTGCGCAAGGGCGTTGAGGACATAACCATCAGAGGAGAACCAAAGTGCCAATATCTGAAGAACTTAGAGCAAATATGCCATGGTGAATGAGCGCCATACTGAAATCACTTGCCCGCAGACCTCGAGCCCGATGATCCATTAATGCCTGTAAATAACATACCTCGAACCACCAGAGCCAGCTAAGTGGAATGCCAGCTTCCCAATTCGCATGCACAGGCATTAACACGTTATTAATGCACCCGCATCCGGGTGTGAATCTTCCTTCGACTGCATATCATTTGTTACAATGGTGTGGAAGTTAGAGAGTTGGTTTTCAGAAGCTATGCTAGATAGAGAGCCATCAAAGAATCCCCTTCCACTATCCACTCCTAAATTATCAAGAAGGTCTGCCAGCTTGTTCCCTTCTCTTCTGATGTGTTTGAAGGAAATTGCCTGGTGATGAGAAAGCCATTGAATGAGAAGCTCAAGTCGTGGAGCCATTCTCGAGCTGCTGCTGACCTTGTGAACAGGGGATCCCTGCATAAGTTTTGAGGCCATAGTGATGATAATTTGGGAGTCCCCTTCCACAATAAGAGGAAGGAACCCTCGTTCTTCCGCCGGATTAAGCCCTGTCCATAATCCTTCCAGTTCCGCTGCATTGTTGGTATTCCAACCAATTTAGCCAAAAAACGTTATAAGGGAGTACCCTGGTAATTTCTGATGGCTCCACCAAATCCCGTTTTCCCGGGATTACCCCTCAAAGCTCCGTCAAAGTAACTTTTTTTACACATTGATTGGCGGTGGAGTCCATCTTGCTGGAGTATCCTGATGCTTTGAGGAGCTATCATTGGAAGAGAGAAGATGCTTTAATTGAATCTGCCATTTGTCCCATATAGCTTGTTCCTGTGGGAGTGATGGGAAATCCTCTTTGGACTAGGCTTTGATAGACAAAGTTTCTTTAATGTTATGGTGCAATCTGGTCCATATCTGCTCAATCGACAGTGATTGATCTTTAAATATCCTTATGTTTCTCTCCTTCCAAATATTCCACATTAGTAGTCTCAGTATGAGTTGCCATAGTGTGTTTAAAAGTTTGCTTTGATATGGCTCTTGGCTCTAGCTGCGAAGGGTGCCTTTAATGTCCCCATGCACTCTGCCTCCCTTTTGACAGCAGAATGTGACCTTTTCCCACAATTTCCTTCCTAGCTGACAGGTTTGCATAAGATGTAATGTTGATTCCTCTTCCTGTTTGCAGTTGGGACATATGGATGGCACAGAGAAGTTCCTTTTCCTGAGGTTGTCCCATGTGAGAATCTTGTTGTGGGACAGAAGCCATAGAAAAGTAGAAACCTTCGGCCATATAGAGGAGTTCCATATCTTATCCCATAAATTATCTCTGATTACCCTGTCTTTTATGATGATTTTCTAAGCTTCTCTAGTGGTGAAAGTGCCTTTTTCCTCGTATCCCCATCTAAGAATGTCCATACCTGCCGAAGATAGAATTTTCCATTTTTGAAGTTCTGAGGAAAGAGAAAGTTGAGTTTGCTCCGGGCTATGAGGTATTATATGACTATCTTCTTTCCACTTTCTGTGTTCTTTGGCAGTGTGTGAGTCCGAAAATTGACTCACCTTATCATACTGATTTATATCTTGATCTGGGAGTCCCGGGATAGTGTCTCTGAGGTTTGGAAGCTCCTGCCATGAGTCTTCCGAAAACCTTGCTGTGTGGCCATCCTTCACATCGCAAAAAATATGCTTTTGTATTAGAATTCGATGTTGAATGGCTGAGTTCCAAATAACTGATCCTTTACTAACTTCTGACATTCTAATTCGCTCTTCTATGGGCACATTTCTTGCATATTTCGCTGTCCATAGGGAGGCCCAAGAAGTGTTGGGATTTGAGAGCCATCTCCACCACATTTTGGCCCCCATTACCATATTGCTATGTTCTGGGTCTCTTAACCCAATGCCTCCAACATTTTTAGGTAGACATACCTTCTCCCATCTGACTAGAGCCCACTTTCGATTTGGACCCGAATTTCCCCATAAGAAATTACGCTGAAGCTATTTTATTGCTCTGAGAAGCCACTTAGGTGCCGCCAATATGGAAAAAAGGTAAAGAGGCATGGACTGTAGAACAACTTTAATTAACACTAGCCTATTAGCCATATTAAGAGCTCTGTAGGTCCATAGGAACAATCTGGCTTCAAGTTTTTCTAGAAGGTTATTCCAAGAGGAATCCTTGAGAGCCGAGGCAATTAAAGGAGCACCCAAGTATTTAGAAGGAAGGGAAGTGATGGTGAAGCCTAGGATACGTGCAATTGCTCTTTGGGTGGTGGGAGGTGTATTGAAGAAGAATATCTGAGATTTAACTTTGTTAATGAGAGCTCTAGAGGAATCCGAGAAGTTTGCAAGAATTGATTTGAAAAATCGTGCTTCTTGAACAGATGGATGACCAAATAACATATTATCGTCTACGAATTGCTGGTGAGAAAAGGCGGGGGCCTGGTGGAAAGATAGACCTTTGAGGCTTTGAGAGAGGATAGCCGATTGGATGCTGCGGCCTAGGCCTTCAGCTAAGATGACAAACAGAAAGGGCGAGAGGGGGTCACCTTGTCTGATACCCCTAGTAGGATGGAATGTGCCGAGGGGATTCCATTAATGAGAATAGAGAAGAACGAGGAGGATAATAGATTACTAACCCATCTGATCTAGGAGGGGGCGAAACCAAAGGCATTGAGGATTTTTTGCATATATTCCCAACTAATACTATCAAAAGCCTTAGATAAGTCAATTTTGAGAAGCATACCTAGTTTTTTTGAATGCTTGGGAGACTGGATTATTTCATGGGTTAAAATAATCCCATCCGTGATCTGCCTTCTTTCTACATATCCAGATTGTTATGGAGATATGATAAGGGGAAGCAAAGGCTTCAATCTGGAAGCTATAACCTTGGAGACAATTTTGTATATAATGTTGCACAAAGCAATCGGTCTGTATTTATCTAGAGTGTTGGATTCCTCTGCTTTGGGGATTAACGCAATGAATGTTTCATTCGTACCTAGATACATCCATCTTAAAGTGCACGATTCTTCCACGACCTGCCAGACTTCCCATTTAACTAGATCCCAGAAATGGTGAAAAAAGTTTGAGGTGAACCTGTCTGGTCCTGGCGCTTTCCCTGCATTTAGCTGATGCACAACAGTATCAACCTCTTGAAGACTTATGGTCTTGAGAAGGAGAATATTATGATCTTCTGTGATTAATCTGGGTATATGTCTGATGAATTTATCAATAGCCTTTGTTCTGTTTATGTTAGGTTCTTGATTCATCTTCTTGAAGTAATTGAGGAATTCCTATTCAATGCCTTCATGGGTTTCAATTTTGCTTCCTTGCTCATTGTTGATATGGGAGATTTGATTGTTCATTCTTCTTTGCACTGTATTTTTGTGAAAGAATTTTGTATTCTTTTCACCCTCCTTCAGCCATCTAACTCTAGTTTTTTTCCTGCAGAGAGTTTCCTCCTGTAAGTCTCTCTCAAGGATTTGATTTTCTATGGACTTCTCTTTCTTGTCTAGCTCTTCAGAGCGTCCTTTAGTGATCATTATTTGTTGAATAGATTTCATTTATTGATTGAGGGTTTCCTTAGCTTTGAAGATGTTGCCGAAGATGGATTGATTCCAGCGTTTAATTCCCCCCTTGAGATATTTAAGCTTCCTTTGGAATATGGACATTTTTGTGCCATCCGTTGGATTGAATTTTAGCCAATATGCTCTGACAAATTCATAAAAGTCCGGATCAGATAGCCAAAAAGCCTCAAACCGGAAGGGTTGCCTTGTATTGCAACCAGGACGATTCCAATGGAGGGCGATTGGCCAATGATGAGAGCCTGAGATAGGAAGGATAGATGCAATGAATTCTCCTCCTAGATGAACTGCATTATCAGAAATCTGAAATCGATCAAGACGAGAGGGTATTTGCATTGGTTCTGCCCTTTTTTTGTTCCAAGTGTATAGGCTGTTATTTGAAGGAAGATCTATCATCCAATTATTCTGAATGGAGTCTTTTAATATAGAGCCATCCCTATTTATTCTGCAACGTCCTCCCTTTTTTTCCTCCATTGTTGCGATCATGTTGTAGTCTCCTCCAGATATCCATAAAGGGTATATCCTCTCTGTATTTAGTTGCGTCAAGGCATCCAGAATTTCAACCTTATGTTGGGTTTCTTGAGGAAAATAAACATTTGTCATATGAGCAAAGATATTGGTGCCAATTATGTGAAAGATGGCTTGGATGAAGTTTTTATTTGCATGTATGTTGTTTAGTTGAATGATTCGTGCATCCCAGAGCACTGCAAGTCCTCCTGACGCTCCCTGAGCATCAACAGCTGTTACTAACCCTCCTGGCCAGGCCTTCGCTGCTATTTTTTCCAATACTATCGAATTACATTTTGTTTCTTGCAAAAAGAGAATTGTGGGTTTTTCCTCCATTAGCATATTTTTTAGTAGTCTTCCTTTCCTTGGGCTATTGAGCTCTATAATATTCCATGAGATCAACTTCATTGGGAAGGATTAGGGTTGACATTCAAATACTTGGTTAACTTAGCATATCTACCTGATTCTACCAATACTTCTCGAATCTTGATGGTTCTCTCCAGAGTAGTTTTCCTTCCTCGTTTCTTACTATCTTTGGTGATGAATTTCCCATCCCATTTGCTGCCAATTTGCACCCCTAATGAGTATTTTTTTTGGCTTTATTGAGGACTGCCACTAGATTATCCACTTGTCGATCAGGTATTTTGTCGAAGTTTCTTGTTTTACAGGCCTGTTCTAAGCCTAAAATATCCATCTCGCCAATATCTATCGATTTCGTGTCCTCCTCCATGAATTGAGGTTCTTGATAGCTTCCATCGCTTTCCTTCTCGTCTTCTATATTGGGATTGGTACCTTCTATATCCATTTCAGGGAAGCTCCAAGTGTTTGAAGTAGTCTTGAGATTATTGCCCCCTTGTTCTTCACCCTTTTCCTCTGTTTTCAATTGGGATCCTTCAATCTTTTCCTCACTAATTCCTTTTTTATTGGATGGTGTATTGTCTGGATCCTGCATGTCTTCATTGGCTAAAGCTTCAAAGCTATTGATTTTCGACGGTTTTGATTGATCCACTGGAGGAATATTTGTAGAAACTGCTGATTTTTTATTTCCTCTTTTGCGATTTAGCACCTTAGTGAAGCCATCCGGTGTTGGGTTTTCCGGGTAAGTTTGAACCGAGGGTTTGCTATTCAATGGGCAGTCTCTATAGAGATGTCCTAAATCATGAAATTTCCTGCACCTAAAGGGTACAAGCTCATAATCAATTAACAGTATCCATTCAACATATTCATGAAAAAGACTTACCGTATCAGGCAAAGCTTGTTTAAGGTCCATGTAGACACAGATCCATGCATATGAGGTGTATCTATACATCTTTGTTTCTTCTGCTACCTTGACGAAGTCGCCTAGAACATTCCCAATCGCCTTGAGAGACTCCTCTTCCCAGTATTTCAATGGCAGAGAGTATAGCCTGATCCACACCGGTGCGCAACTTAGGTCTTCCTTATCAGGGTTGAATCGTTCGATCCATTCTTTGAGAAATAGCCCGACAGAGTTAAAGAAATAAGGCCCTCCATCTAAAACTCTGTTTCTGTCTTCCAAACAATTGAAGACTACAGTGATAAACCCCTTAGGCTCTAGATGCAAGGTTATGTGTCCTTTTGGATGCCATTTAACATTTATCAAGGCTCTCAACGCCTTCTCGTTTGGCCATATTCCAATGAATTTGCCTATGAGGGCATGATCTCTCATGTACTAAATTCTGGCATTGATGCGATGGCTTGGAAGCTCTACTTTTGGCCTATGCGTGGCTACTGGCTTGCATGTGGAAGAGCTAACTTTCGGCTTGTCTTTCTGTGCTTGTTCAGTATGCGCCTGTTGGCTTCTGTCTGTATTTTCGTCCTTGTGCTCCTTTCCCCTATATGAATCCTTGATATTTCTTGGCAGGTTATCGTTTGTTGGAGGAGGCGCCCCTCCTTCCCCCTGAGGGGGGTTCATTATTTCCGTCGGCAAAAACCTACGGATTAGTGCCTGCTACTGTGCCGCTTTCTGCCAATGGTGAGCTCTGTCAGGAGGACCTACCGTAGCAGGTATTTTTTGAAACCCTAATGCGAGTTGGAGAGCCCCACGAGTTCAAGCGACCGACCAAATATAAATCGCAACTTAACAATATTTCATTTCCATAAACAAATTTATATACGCTACTTCAGATAATGCAACTTTCTTATGTATGCAATTGTGTTTAGAGAAACCAGTGTACACCTTGTAAACTTATTATTTAGTCAGTTGATCTTTAATCTCTGTATCAAAACCATATAAGTAGTAACAAGTACAATAAGAATAGAGTAGAAAATCACACAAAATAACACAAGATATAAGGTGGAAACCCAATGTGGGTGAAAACCACCTACTGCAATTCATCTCTATCTTCTTCTAATAAGAAACTTCTTTTTACAATATTTTTGTACTGTTGCAGTCTTAAACCAGTACGCAAGCTTCTACCTACAGAAGGCTACAACCTTCTCTCATTCTCCAACTTCTCCTGGAAGGGAGCTACAACCCCATTAGCTCTTGTACTAGCTGATATACTAGTATGTAGGTGCTGACCTACAGAAGGAGACAACCTTCTCTTTTATTCCAAAAACCACGTTTCATATATTTTTAGACTGGATCCATCAATAGCATCAATTGAACATCCAAATATATCTTCATCATTCAATCTCCCTTACACTAACCAACACTAAATCAAACAATCACTTCTCTGAATGTTGTAACCAGAATATAGTAATAGTACCAAAACCCAGAACACTGCAAAAGTAAATAGAAGTAGGTAAAACATATTTTAAGAGATGTACACTACTTCAATATGTAGAGCCTGCATGCATACGGTGCTATATGAAGGAAAACCTGTGTATATGTTGTTTTGAATTGCTGAACCAACGTGTATATCTACCTTTTCTATACTGAACCTGCATATAGATCTGCAAAAGGTGATTTACCCTTTTTCAACTATTCAGACATCAATTATACCCAAATCATTATATTTACAGATCAAGACATGTGCTAAATATAAGAGATCAAAATCACACAAATATACTTCTCTTCAAGCCTTAATATCTTGAGCCGTCAATAGAACTTATCGTTCTTCAAGTGCTTAGGTTCCTCTTTGATTCAAATCCAACTATGCACCATAACCCAATGACGAGTATTCTAGATATTTCTCTTCATAAGATATTCAATGCTTGAGTACATTTGCCTAATGATCTCCTCCTCTTTTTATAGTCTTAGGCCTTACTCAACACCATGGTCCAAAACCACTTAGAAGCAATACCTTGGACCAAATACCTGGGGTCAACACTTCGATCAAGATACCTTCGATCAATACCATGGGTCAAAATACAAGGTTCCAAATACCACAGATCAAAACCAAGTTTTCCAACATGTACACACTTTTCCTTGCATGAAAATGTGTGTATACACATACGTGCCTTTTGGTCGGTGAACCTCCGTGTATACGCGGCTTTGTCAAGATAAACCTGTGTATACCTCCGTTTCCTTCACTCTATGAGCCTGAACTGTGATGTGTCATCTGAGTGAGTTGCCATCAAGGACAACACGTGTTTCATAGTGCCAAACCTGTGTTATAATGCCAACATGAACTGTTGCATTACATAAATCTCTTTCTCTAGGATTAAACCTCATACCAACCCATGACATAAGAAACTCCCAATCTTCAAGAACAAGTTATACATTTCTTAAGTTATTGAGGACTCTACAAAAACAAGATTGTTTCTCATTATTCCCTTGTTGGCGAAACATTGTGTCAAGAGTGATAATAATGTGGAATTTGTTTCATAAGAATTTCCATGCTATATTACATGCATACAAAGGCTTATCTCTCACAGGACGAAGTTGGCCAAGGTCGCCCACAAGGATGATGGATCTGCCACCAAGAGGACAATTCTTTTTCTCTAAAAAATGCTTCTGGTAATTGAGCATCTATTTGCATAAACAACCTTAATCCTAGAAAGCTAATTTCATCAATCAATATATATCTAACATGTCACATTTCTTCTTGGAATACTACAAGTGACTACCCCTATAGTGGCTGCATATCTTTAATTGGAATTTTTTCAGCTAAGTGTATTGTTTTTGCATGTATATTAAAAGAAGCTATTCCTATTGGGGAAAGAAGAAGCAAAGGGCTTATTCCATTACCTGAGAATTAAAAAGAGCTTAAAAAATACAATGGATAATGAAAGACTTCCCAATGCCCTCAGTGCCCTAAATAATCCTAAGAAGAGCTTCACGAAACTCATATTCAACAAAGTTCCCTAAAACAATTTCAAAAGCAAGTCGTTGTTTTCCCGACAAATAATTTGGAGATGCAAATGTTCTGTTTGAAAGGTCAACAAAATCACCCCTTGATTTTGCATTCCTTATAAAATTAATAGCTTCTTCTGCAACATCATCAGAAACAATTGTACTTTCCCAGTCAAAGGATATATCAAAGTCCCTTCAACCAAGGGTGTGAAGATCAAAAACATTCACATCATTTGCTGGAACCAAGTGAGAGGAAATCTTCCATTCTCGAAAATCATCTTGAAGATTCATTTCCTGGTTAGAAAAATCACCATCTTTTTCATATTCAATATTGTCGATAATTCATGGATTTATATTAACATGGCATGCTCGATATAGAAAATTCCTTCAATTTTCAATAATAATTTCAGCTGAAAGGCCAATTTCTATAGGAATGTTAAGAAAACGCTTGTACAAGAGAAATTTTGTCCAGCAAAATGTTTCAAATTCCTTTGAAGCCTCACGATGAATAAAATAAAACCTTGGCCAAACCCAAAGAATAGCATGAACATCAATAGGCTTCCATGGATCTTGTTTACGCTTGTTATCAAATGTCCAAGAACTTGTTGTTTCTATGAAATATAGAAGTTCAAGGAAGAAAGGTCTCTTCTGATATTTTGAACAAAAGCATTATATGATGAACATTGCAAGCCATCCCTTGAGATTTTCCTAAAAACCTTTACTCCAACATTTAAGGAATCAAATTTCCAACTACAAACAACAAATGATAGCTTAAGCAACATATGACATGTTTCTTGTGCTCCATGTCATGATCAACAATCGTTTCTGCAAGAAACCTTCTATATACACATAAAGCATGATTCTCAGTGCCAATAGAATTTGAAATTCTAGTTAGCATATGATGATAAATTTCAGACCTTTTTTCTACTTTTTATGCATATTTAACAATATATTTCAAGACATCATAGTGATAGAGCACTCATTGGAAATCAACATTTGCACACCAAATTGTTAGAAGGCCAAAGTTCTGTACATTAATCTTGTCATCATTTCTTGTCGGCTCATATTTTTTCTTCCTTGATCATCTATGAACAATCTTGACTCATCACAAAGTTCCATGGAGCATTGTACCGACATGTTAGAATAGTTCCCTTTTTGTGCAAACAAGAATCTATAGTACACTTTGTGTGCCTTTGGATAGAGTTTAACAATTCTTTGTAATCATGATGAGGATTACAAGAGAAAATATAACTAGTGTTCAACAGGAAAGGGTCATCATTAAGGCTTCGTGGAACCATTATGTTGCGACGATGTATGTCATATGGATTCCATGCAATTACATACTTGTCGAAGAATATCTTTACACGTTGTACATGAGAACCATTTTACCAATCAAGTATTTCCATGTCAGGAGTGCCTTCTAACCATAGGAAACCATGGATATGTACTGAGCCTCTATGTTGCCACTCATATCTGAATAAAATTAAGATATAGTTACTACAAAAAATATAAATAAATCATAATAAAAGTTCACAAAGTATAGAAAACAAATTCAACAACAAAAACATGTATGAGAAGTCTTTAACTTCAAGATATTTTTGGATAACTTCCTCTCAAAAAATATTGAATCTATGGTGCATAAATGTTGCAACAATATTAGGGTACTGCATAACATTCTCAATTTTCATACGATGCTAATTTAAAGAACGAGAATGTGAATGCATGGGCATCAGGTTATGCAACTCTCGCCACTTTGTGTCCGCTGCACTCAAAGTAAAAAATAAAGATGGACATCCTAACAGAGTAATCATGTAAGTAAATTCAAATCAACACTTAGTCTAGTATTCCATTGCACCTCTCAGAGAAGAACCGAACCGCATAAGACACTCAACCAACATATTATCTAGTAAATCAGATAGTTGCTCATTCAACGCTTCAACTGTTGTAGGTGAGTTATCATGTCAATGTTTCTTTGCAAAATGTGCAACAGTTGCTTGGCTACGATGTCACATTATCATGTTCAAAAGGTAATATCGAAAGCAAGGATGGCTTCCAAATCTCTGATCATAGTACCTAAAAATATGCAATGCATACTCATGAAGTTCAACACTACAAATACATGGATGCAACCTACATCACCAACGGGGAAAATTATTGGGAATTCGATATCTAATAACCCCTTTGCTTATATTCATTCACTGGAGAGGTTTCTATAGTGGGAAATTCATGTCTTGAACATGTCAAGAATCAACATTATCAAGAAATGCTCTAATTGCTTCCACTTCTTTTCATTCATTTGGTAGGTGAGAAAAGAAAGAAGGATGAGAGGGAAAACGCTCAATAGGAAATCCTTCATTATTAGTTTCATTGATCTCAAATTCTTCAGTATCACAATCAATAAATTTAAGCCACGAGGAGATATCTGTTGATCTTTCGGGCATAGCATTCACTGAATCATAGTCAATTACAACATCTCAATAATATGGATCATGTTGTATTTTGAAAAGCAATGTAACCATCAATCAAGATCTTTTGACATAGCATATATAATATTTAGACTGTGTGACATGTCTCCTCACAATTAGAAAGTCAATATCTTCAACATGTCAGGGAAGACTTTGTACAATTGTAGAAATATCTTGAGGAAGGCTAATTGTATGATCACTATACTTATATTGCCCACCTCAAGCATGTGTCACTTGAAAAATATGATTCACACGTGCTATTAGAATTTCTTCAACTTGAGTCAGAACTCTTAAAATATGAGGTTTCTCACTAGGATCCATTTTATTATATCTACAAAAATGATGGGCTCCTCTTTCACTCTTCCATCATCCACAAATAGGTCCTTCAAAATGTCTCACAAGTTGGATTCTAGAATATGAGTCTTGGAAAATATGGCACATTTGGACAACTGACAAGATATCTATCTTTTCTCGAAATATTTTATGCATTGCAATCATGTTTTCATCAAAATGAATATGATCTCTATTGGCAAAGCCATGTTGAAAACCGTTTGGAAGAGAAAATTTCTTCTAACATGGACTTCATCTTCAGGAACACAAGATTCCCTTTGCAAATTTGAAGCATGTGGAATGGATTTATGAGAAGTTATTTCCAAATTTATGGTATGCATTTTGCAAACCTAAGAGGATGTAAAGGTCTCTTTGTCATAAAATACTTTAAACCTTAATTTCCAACTAATTATAAATGAAAAATAATAAAATTCTTTCAAAACTTACATTTGTGTCTTGATGTGGATGAGGGTTATGAGATGGTTTCTCTTGGCTTCTAACATCAGTTGATGGAACATTTTGGGATGTATTTTCTATGCCTTTATTCAAATGATTTGTCTCATGTCTCAAAAGACTAAAATATGTTATAAAACTAAACTTCCAAGAAAGAAAGATTCCAAAATGGAAAACAAATCAAATACATTGAACATATACATTAGTTTCAAAATTTTATGTTTTGGATTCCAATTCTCAAACCTAATGAGATAAAATCAAGGTTTCTCCATAAAATGTTACAAAATACAATTTCCAACCATCTGTAAATAAAAAAATGAGAAAAATATCAAATGCACTGGACAGTTACATTTGTTTGGTGATGTGGATGAATGGTATGACATGGTTCCTCTTCACTTCTAACATCATTATATGGAACATCTATGAATTTAATTGTATGCCTCTATTGAAATGATTTGTGTCCTATTCAAAGAAAATAAAATATGCCATAAAATTCAATGTCAAACCAACTAGAAATTTAAAAAATCAAAAGCAAATAAAAAACATTGAAAATTTACATTAGTCTGGCAATTTGATCATTGAGGAGAATGCACAGGAAGGTTATGACATGCTTCATCTTCACTTCTTAGATTAGTAGATATAACACTTTGGGAATTTATTTCTAGACCTCTATCAAAACAGTTTGTATCCTATTCCAAGAGAATAAAATAACTTATAAGTTTAGTAAACAAAACTTTGTAAATATAGGAATGTAATAAAACAACCAATATTGTAGGAAAAATCAAAATCTCATTGTGTTACCTCCATTGCTCCACGTGAAATGCTTTCAAGGATGACTGATTCTCTTTGTGGGACCACATTAGTTTGAGAAGAAAGGTTGGAAGATTTGATGTTTCGAGTAACTGGCTCAAAATTATCAATCAAATGGCCAATTAAACTATCATCCAAATCATCACACACAATGTCATCATTACCTCCAACATGGATTTTTTCCAACCTTTTGCCATCAAAGCATGCTATTGGACACAGAGAAGGGTTAGGGTGGAAATTTTCATCCACATTACCGATATGGTGTTCTTCCTGATTGCAAGATGTTTCCCAAATGTTATGAACATTTTCAGGAGAGCATCAAACAATAAGATTATGCTAATCAGAATCATATTCTGATAATGAACTATCAAGAGGAAATATTCTTTCCATTATATCTGTTAGTGCCTAAATCTACCTTAGGCTAAAGAAAGGCAGGTCTAGGGTAACATCAAACCATGCTTAACCTGGTAGCTAGCCCTACCAGGTCGAGAGAGGGCTCTCTCCTTGTCAATCTCAATTAGGATATTGGAAACTGGCTTGAGATAACTGAAATGAATGTTGATTTTAGGGTAGGTATAGGATATTAGGATTTCTGGTTTGATTTTAGGTTTTGGTTGCTAGATCAACTAGAGAAGGCAGATTGGGCCCGAAAAATCAACTCAGGGATATAGTCATGTTCAGTGGGGAAAGGTAGACAAGAGTTTATGTACTAGAAATGGATTGAGATGGTAGAGTAAGATAGCTGAGGAGTTGAGGAGGGCATAAGAAAATATGAATCCTCTTCAAACAGTGAAAACATTTAAAACCAAATGCATTCCCAAGACAAAGTACAGTAAATTTAGTGTATTTTTCCTATTCACCTTGATTCATTTTGTTTAGAAGAGAGAGAGAGAGATGTGAATACATATATAACATCAGAAAAAACTCATTACAAAGAAGAAACAATACATAAACTCACTGTCACAAGAATCCCACAAAAATAGCTGTGAAACATGATTTTATTCCTTGCCAACTGCTGATACAAAATGTTCAGTGAGTCCAACATTTCTGTCAAAGTCCACCCTTTACAAATGACTAAGTAATTATAGGATATAGAAAAGGAAACTACTCATGCTAGCTATTAGGGTTGAATTCACGAGAAGAGGGGTGGTTTCAACCATATCTAAACTAAGAACAAGAATATAGGTAGTGGAACAACTTGCCTCTAAAACCAAAGAAACCAATTCATTATAGCTCAAAACCGCTTGTAACTTGACGTATCTACCATATGAAGTGATTTTAATACATATTTGTATCGAATTCATAGTTTAACATGCTTACATTTACTGAGAAATGAGGAAAAAATGATCTCCCAAGAAAACTAGGAAAAATATGGAAAATCAGGCAAAATTGGCAAAATCAATTTAATGCACAACACCAAAATTTTAATGCGGCACTCTTTTTATAGGCCAATTTTGGAAGTCGTCCTGGAGTCTAAATCAGTTGCAGGATAGATTGCTGGAAAGCATGTTGAGTCTACTTTGTGGAACAACTTGAATCTCTAAATTTGGAGTCCATTTTCCCCTCCAAAAATTGATTCTCCAAAAAGTTGCTTCCTATGTGGCAAAAAAGTGGCAGAGAGGGCACTTTTTGGGTGTTTTTTGCCCTTTTGGAGACCTAGAACTTGTCCAAAATTCCTCACCATTTTTGAGCTTTTGTATTTTTCCATTCTGATTCCAAAAATGTAAACCATTTTGCAAGAACATGTCCCCAACAAAAGCACAGTGCCACCTATTAGAAAAATCTATTTTTCCAATTCAAAAATACAAAAATGACAAAATTTTCTCCAAATTTCTTAAAAAATGGCATAAATGATCCTTGTTAGGTGCTTTGATGGGCCAATGATGCTTCAGCCAAGATTTTGAGTTTATCTTGCTCTTTCTTGCTCCTCAAAACTCTTCTTAGCTTAGCTTTTAGCCTCTTTGTCCTTGCGTTTCAAATCTTGTTCCGGGTCAAATAATGATAGGTGATAATGTGAAACAAACACCAGCAAGGGTAACCTGACCCTTGTCTAGATGAGTAACAAATAACCTGGTCAGCTTACGATGGAATTTGACACTCTCCACCATTTAACAAAAATCATAGAATGAGAGATGTCTAAAACATGATATGGCAAAAGGACAAGCAAGCAACTCAGTAAGATTGATAGGTTCCTCCCAAATGTTTTTTTCCCCTTTGTGTAGCTTTCTTGGTACGCGTCCTTCTCTAGAAGTGTCACTGAAAGTTTCCTCCTACCTCTCATAGTCTGTGTCTCTCTCCATGGGTTTTTTGGTGATGTGATGGGTGACGTGAAATGAAGGTTTGTATTGATAAGAAGATGAATATGAAGAGATTTTAAAAATATAAGATGAGTGAGGTGTATGCCATATGGGATGGTGAGAGCTTGAGGGAGTGGAGTTTTTGTGTTTTTAGGGAATGAGGGGAATGAGAGGAGTGAATAGGGTTTTAGAATGTAGAATAAGGGTTTGATAGGGAAGTAGGAGTAGTGAAGATGTAGGATTTGGGAGTTAGGGTTTGGGAGTAGTGTATAGGGCTAGGGTTTTATATGGAGGGTATGGTTTTGGGAAATGAGCTCTATTGAATTAGGGATAGGGGAGGGGACTTAGGAAAGTAGGTGAAACATGAAATAGGAGAGCAACAATAGATGTTTTACAACTTCTGAGAGGTGATTTAGTGATCAGTTTAGGGTTTCGAGAAGAAATTCAAATACAACTAGGGTTTGCTTTAGATGAGACCATAGAACTCAATAAACCATGCAAAAAATCTTCTTCAACAAGTCGATGAATGTACTTAATTGGAATAATTGTTAAATATTTCTGGGGGTGCTTTGGTGACAAATTTGAAGTTTTTTCAATAAGTGTGCAGCACCAATTTAATTTGTAGCGCCAGTGTAATTTTACACTAGAAACCTACTACACGTGCGCAGTGCTAATTTAATGCACAGTGCATTTTTTCAAAACACTTTTGGAGGCCTTCCCAGTGTCCAAGTTTGGCATGTGATAGCTCGTTGGAAAGCTTATCAAATCTACTTTCCAAAACATCTTACATTTTCCAGTTGGGAGGTCACTTGACCTATCAAAAGTCCAATCTCCCAAGACTCGTCAAAATATGCAAAATGAGGCTTCCTAAATGCAGAGTGTTGTTCTAGTCAACTTTTGAAGGTCTTCCTCAACTCCAAATTGAGCTCATGATAGCTCATTCGAAATCTCTCGCTGTCTAGATATCATTTAAATCATCAAGCAAGTAATTTAGCCAACTAGGCTAGGATAAATATTGATTTTCTCAAGGTCACTCCATAGGTGCATTAACTCTCTTGAGGCAACTTGTATTTTTGACATTTCTCTAAAACCACAATACCTGTGTAGAACTTGAAGGAGGTTTTTCTTCCTTGGCCTATTATGGACAAAAAATTCTCTCACTTTTTCCAAATTCATCTTGTCATTCTCAGAAACATCATTTGAGTAAAACCTATCCCAATGTGTGGAACATGGGATTTGTATAAATGAACGAAAATGAAGGGGACAAGGGGCTTCTAAATTCTTGGGAACATTTTGGGAAGTAGGGAGGGATGTTAGGAAGCAGGGAAAAGTGTAATTTCAAATATTAAGTGAGGGGAAGGGGTCCAAAACGGTAAAACACAGGCCTAGCATAGAAAATTGTGAAATTGTAGTAACTATCTAGGGTTTGTGGGAAAAAGATGAATTTGAGGGATATCAGTGACGGGAAATGTTTAATAAGGTACATTAAATATAGCGGAAGGTGTATGAGAATCATGATGCAAGCTTTGTTGATGATTTTACCATACAAGAGAAATTATCTTCAAAACGTTAAGAGAGGGAAATGAATCTTACCTAGGCAGAACTGAAGCACGAACAAGGTGTAAAATGACCCATTGGAACCTGAAATGATGAGCAAAACTCTCTGAATGATGGTACACTTAGCTGAATGGTGACATGGACCGACTTTGGAAAACTTTGGAAGGAATGAAAACAAATCCTAGACCTAATACCTAGTAACCAAAGTTTACTTGAAGACTCACTGAAATGACAAAATTTGACTTTGGCACCTTAAAATCATTGTGTGAGAGCATGTTTGATCACTGGAGGAAGGATTCAAAGGTTGACAGTAACAGTATCATCCATAGTATGATACTTACAAGGAAGTATACAATCATTTTTAATAGTGGATTCACTCATTCTTCTATGTTATATAGCTCGCATATGCTCATTTATGACATCCTTCTTTTGTTGATACTGTAAATGCCGACTTTCATTAGACCTCTCACTTGATTGTGGTGACAAATTTAACTGTCTTGTACGCTTTCTTGTGCCATCAGATGACATATCTACAATGAATAATAAAATATTCATTACATAATCATAAACATGGAACATAGCAAATATCTAATATAAACAAACATAAAACAATGAAAAAGGCACAAATTTTTTTTTGGAAATCATAAAAAACATAAAAAGTGTATATGTTATTTTTTCCAACCATATAAACTTACCAAAATGTATAAGGCTTTTTTCAAATGGCTAAAAACAAAAACGAATTTTCAATATGGCTAAAAATAGAAATGAATTCTTCCAAATGGCTTAAACAAAAAAGTCTAAATTTCCATGTACCATATTAGAATCAAAACAAATCCCATAATATTGGGACACAATACTCTAAGGATGATATGACTTGGAAGTATATCTATAAAATTGGAACTATATACTATCAAAATAGAAATGCAAGTATTAAAATGTACATAAAGATATAACATTGTTAGAGAATCAATGAAAAAACCAATAGAAATAACATGTATAACATAACTCATAACATCATAGCAATTATAGTCAAACAAAGAAAAATGCACAACATCGAGACACATTTACATGTAATGAAGAAAAATTTAGGGGAAACAACATGAAATATTTTACACCATAAAGATCGATACAAGCATAATTTTAAAGTATTACAATAAAGACCCATAGTATGTATAGAGACAAAATGGAAATATTTTCCAAAACCATAAAGAGTATATAAAATGGAAATATTTATAGGAACTCCTAAGAATAGTAATGTCCTAAGAATCCATATCCATATCCAATGGTGTAATCTCATCAACAATATTGATACAAGGAGCAATTGCAAAAACATTTCCATAATCAAATCATTGTAATCCTCCAACACTGGGTACCAAAGCCAAGACATCTTTTCATTAGTTGAATAATCAATATCTATTGGAAAACATATGCAAGTCATCATGTCATATAATAGGAAAGGAAATTTTCACATAAGAACCAGACCATGGGTTGTTCCAAATGGAAGATAACCATGACATTTATTATTTATATGTGTACAAATTTCTTCCAACAACTTCCATCTGAAACCACAATCATATTCAAAGTAATCAATTCTTCGTTCAATGCATGGTTGACCAAATTGTAATGATCTAATTTTTCAGTTGACTATATAGAAGTGGAGTCTTCATTGATAAGGCATATCAACTGATCTATGTATATTTCTAACAACATACACTGCATGTTAGTGATTGGTACAAATGAAAAATCCCATTCATTTTTTATTACATCAAACTACTAGATTGTATACCCATACCGAGGATAATATTCATACACCTTGTCAAGGTACAACCAAAACAATCTACTTTTATAAAACACCCCATTCTTAGGTGGTGAAGTGCCACGAAATGGAAGAGCAACCCTTTGTCATACCCTATTAAGACTACTGGAAACATAAAATTTAGGCTTCATTCTGTCATACATATGTTTTAGGAAAACCCATTCATATTTTATGCTACTTACACTTTCCAATAATAAAAAGAATCCCCACTCTCTATTTCGTATTGGCCCTATGTTTTTAGTGGCCTTTATAAATTGATTCTCATGAAATAGTTGAGTGTATGGGAGAATTTTGTAGGTAAGGATAAAACTACCATTGGTCCAACAATAGACTCTACTTTGTATCTTGAATCTATGAATCGCAAATGAAATTGAGATATGTACCATCTTGATTATGGTATTTAGGAGAAAAATAGTAGTCCTCACTATTGAGGAAAGGAACCATAAATCCATTTTTGTTCATAGAGACATTCTTTGAAAATAACAACAAAGAAGGGTTTTGCAAAACATTCTTACAAACAATGCTAAAATTTATCACAATCGATAAAGGCAGCCAAAGGAAGACAAGTTTAAGAATTTCAAAAGGAAGACAACTCCAAATAGATGGATCCATGATCAAATAATGAAATCACCTAATAGAAAAAAAAAAAAACATTTGATATCAACAAAACAATTTAATGTTAAATAAAATTAAAAGTAACATACATACATAATTTACCATTTACACTTAGAAAAATTCACATATACACCTTGTATAAAATTGAATGAGCCATCATAACGTTATTACAACACTGAACACAATTCCACAATTTTTTAAACCTAAGGTCCATAATCGAAGATTATTAATGTTAGTAAACCTCTAATTATGTTTATATTAAGATCTATGTTTAATATTGATGCTATAATGTATCTACAAATATATTTATACTATCAAATAAGAACAACTCATTAGGCAGGTTTCCATCGAGGACAACACCAAATTCACAATGCCAACAAAAAACTGATTAGAAAACACAATTTTATCTTTTCGTTGGACTACACAATATTCCATTTTGTTAAGGATAAAAAAAGTTAAACCTAAACAAATTTTTTTAATTAATGTATCGATAAATATCAAATTAAAAGTATATTATTAAATTTCTAGAGCAACACATTCATATATATTAGTTTTTTCATATTTAAAATAACTCTAAAATCATTTTATTTATCTATTAATAAAACAATAGATTTTTAATATCAAAAGATAATCCTTGTAATGGACTGCATTAATAT
Source organism: Pinus taeda (assembly GCA_000404065.3). Taxonomy (NCBI): domain Eukaryota; kingdom Viridiplantae; phylum Streptophyta; class Pinopsida; order Pinales; family Pinaceae; genus Pinus; species Pinus taeda. The sequence goes on along the minus strand of APFE030835866.1, from coordinate 953 downwards.
CACAACTTAATCATTGTAATGGACTACATTAATATCTATCTGATTATGATTATGTGGTATATGTAGGTTAAATTAACGAATATTAGGAAATTTAAATAATAAACAATAACATTTGTATTTTTAATTATTTATCTTTCAAAACTTAATGATATTTAATATCAATATTATAATAAAGAGTCACAATTGTTGGCTTTAAACATAACATAAAATTTTAATATAATGAATTTAGAAATATCAAACTCAAATGATATTATTAAATATATAAAACAACGCATTCATACATATTAATTTTTTTCATATTAAAATTTACTCTCGAATCATTTACTTATTTATAATAAAATAATAGGATTGTATATCATAAGATATCCTTGTAATGTATTGCATTAAATTATCACAAAACTAAATCACTGTAATGGACTACTTTAAACATTCTACATGATTATGATTATGTGATATGGAGGTTAAATTAATAGCTATTAAGGAAATTTAATAATAAAAAAAAAGGTTTCAAAATTTTATATATTTATAAATTGAATCAATTTAAATTTATTAAATAAAAATAGTAATAAGTAAAATACATATATGCAAATGACAGTGTTGACTATTTTTGTATTATGGTATGATGGTTACATCTCCCAACTTTTCTTTATTAATGAATTGGCCATCTTTGTCTTAATACATTACATTATCTTACTAAAATGTAAACGTTACACATGAGAGTATCCCTAAAGGAAGAAAGACAGGATCTCTAAAACAAATGGCAAATAAGTAATTTTAGATATGTTTTTTACAATGTTAACTTCTTTATTTTTTAATAAGTTAGCCAATTTAGGTTTTGGTGAATTTTAATTCAATTTTAAGAAACAATAAAATCTTGTTATTGAAAATATGTTAGATTTTAATTTCAACTTTTTAATAAAATTTAAATCAGTAATTTAATGAAACTTCATCGC
>APFE030835863.1:21008-70150 GCA_000404065.3 Pinus taeda | reverse complement strand
CAAATCGCTCATGCCAAAGTTTCCTCACTTCATCATTATGAGCAAAAAATACCGAGGGAAGATTTGATGACCTAAAGTTGTGAAACTTATACAACCTTGTAGAATCATCAGCAATGCCAGTAGCTAAATCTGTCTAGGATCTCTTAGGTCCTTAATTACAACATCGTGAGGTGAAAATTCAACGATTTTACCTTCACCTGAATGAGTTATCTGATATACAGATAGAAGGTTGCAGGATAAGGTTGGAACACATAATACATCATTAAATTGACCATTGTCTATATGAACAGTTCCAGTCCCTACAACACTAAGAGATATATTATCACCAACATATATATTTTTGGTGTTACAATCATTTAAAGAAGAAAACATGGCTTTATTTTTGGCCATGTGATAAGAAGTTACAGAATCAATGAGCCATTCATGAGAATGAGAGGAAGAAGAGACATTTAATGCATAGCCCGACCGGGATGCTTGACAACCACATGCAGAAAGTGCCATTCTTGAAGATGAATTTGAAGAGTGCTCCAAATTGATGTTATGCTTCTTCATTGTTGCTTCCAAGGCTTCCATCTTCTTAAAGCATTTAGATTCTAAGTGGCCATCTCAATTACAGAAGTTGCAATGTCTATCAGTCTTCTTGCCTTTGTTTTTATTTGCCTTATCATTCTGGTGAAATGATTTTTCATTTTGAGGCTGAAATTGCTTAGGACCCTTGTTTGGTTTAGGACCATTCTTTTTAGGATATGACTTCTTAGAATTCTTTGAGTTTGGTTGCTGTTGGGCGATTAACGCTTTCTTAGAAGAATTTCCAAGATTAAGAAGACCAAGGTGTAAGAGTTTTTCTTGTTCTCTTATTAAAGAATCACAAAAAGCATCAAAGGAAGGGGGCTTGTAGTCATGTCCTTGAGAAATGAAGGCTTCTCTTGTAGAATGGAACGTGGAAACAAACACAGAGTAGGCTGGTCCCAAATTAGAAAGAATGCAATAGATAAGGGCACTGTCTTGTTTCTTAACTTTAACACCTTCCAAAAGAAGTCTAATGGTCTTGAACTTGGACAAGAAATCTTCAATGCAAGAAAAATCATTGGGGTTTAATGTAAGCAACTCATTTTCAGGCTGATGGGCTCTAAGTTCATTTTTTTATTCCAAAAACTTTAGTAAGCTGCTCCATTGCTTTATCAGGAGCATCAAGTTCAGCAATATGGAATCTAAGATCGAGAGAGATAGACATCCCTATCAACCCACGTGCTTGATCTTTGCTATTTTCCCATTTGGGTTTGCTTTCTCTTCATCTTTTGCTTGGTTTCTTGGCCTGTAGGTGATTCGGTAAAGACATTGTACTTCTAAAGTAACAAGGTCCACAATGTAGGACCACCATTGGAAGTAGTTGGTGCTGTCAAGGATAACTTGGCATGAACTTTCCATTTTGACAGAAACTGAAGCTAGATATGCTGAAACTAAGTGTTCCAATGGAAAGAGCTCGAAAAATTAGGCTGGTTCAAAAAAACGGTTCTGAAAACGGCTTCCGGATGAAGAAGTTATGACCTTTTTAAAAAAAGTTGATGAAGGCGCCGGCAAAGTGCGGGAATGTGCGGAAATGAAAAAACGCTCCTTTTTCAACAAAAAGGAGATTTGAACCCAAGACCTCTACTCTCTTAAATTAGCTTTGAACCAAGTGAGCTATACAAAAAGATAGAGAGAGAGAGAGAGAGAGGGGCCTTTGTTTTCTTTTAGTCACGGATGCCATGGATTGCGTGCTTGCTTGAGAAAGCTTTTTTTCTCCCTACAAAACAAAAACACAAAACCCAACACAGACATGCAAAAAAAAAAGCCTTACGGCTTAAAGTTAGCTTTACCCAGAAACTAAATATTTTCCTCAATGTTTCTGATTTTCCGAGATCACACTAAGGTGCAGGAAAAAGAGCATACGCATGAGAAAAATTCTTCCTTTCTGTTTCTGATTTGCCCAGATCGCACAGAGTCGCAGGGCAAAGAGCATACGCAGAAATGAAAGGTATAGATCCAGTAAAAAAAATAGCTAAATAAACCGAAACCGAAATAAACAGAGAGAAAATAACAGTAAACTGCAAATAAACACTGTATACCTCCAGATCTAAAAAATGATGCAGCTAGGGCTACCGGAAACCTTTTCGCGTGAAACGAAAGGGGTTCCTCACTAGAACATATGCTCCCAGCACAAAAAAGCAGTCCTCTCGGCCCGAAAGCAGTCAGAAACAGCAGATCTAGGAGATGGCAGTCGCATGCAATTCTACCGGCTTCAGATTTGGATCAACAACGGACGCGGCCCTCAAATAGCTCCGATACCATGTAGGAATATAAAGGGTAATTTCCTCAGACAAAACCCCAAAAAGACACCGCTCACAAACAGATCACAGATCAATACACCGGTATTTTGACGTGGTTAAAACCCTCAAAGAGGGAAACAGTCCACAGCCTGTGCCAACGTGGCTACTACAGGCAATTTATTAATAAAAGAATGAAAATTTACATAAGCTTCTCTCATGCACGGTTAACCTACAAAGGACCCTCCATGCGCTTTAAATAGAATTCATGGACCAATCAGGTGTCAAGCCACAGATCAAGTGTCGGTAATACCGAGGAGAGAATTAACCGTCGAACCACTACATATCGTGACCGTCGGATTGTAAGTTACAAATGTACATATTAAAGAAACACACTTTACCTAACTCTATACTAGACCAAGTTATACTTAACTATTCCTACGTGTCGGAATATCCTAACAATCCCACCACCCAAATTGAAATGAAAAACCCCAGCACAATCATAACTAGCTTAAAATCAATTAACTAAAAAAAGGTTAAATCATAAAGAGAGAGCCCTCTCTGAGATTAGGAAGGCTAGATCCTGGTCTCCAAAGTTGGTTTATGGTTGCCTCTATCATTTCTTTTTCTGAACAAATTACAAGAAATTTTGGAGTGATAACATCATTGGCAACCATACTGGGGACTTCGACCCTCAGTCTTATAAAATGTTAAGGAAACCCTAAATTTAATGTTAAGCGCCTTAAGGTCATTTTCGAAAGTTGTTCTTAAAAAGTTTCATAAAAAACAGTTTAAAAAGTTAAAATTTTGGCTCCCAAAAAAACTCACTATATCATGAAAATCCAGATCCAAACCCTGCTACCATGGTTGATGACCCAGGCAAAATTTTAAGAAAACCTAAAAAGGTAGAAACTCATGCAAGTAGTAGCTAGTTAGTCAGAGAAAATTCACTTCCTGAGGGCTTGTCAACTTTAGAGGAAATCCCCTTTGATTTGTCATTTGACCTCTCATTATTTAGAACTAAATATGAGAATTCCATACATGAAACATTATTAGACCCTGAGGTTATTGAACTCATTAAATAAAAAAGGGTGATTATCCATCCATATTTAGATAAATTGTTTTGGAGAATTTTGACAAGTTATAATCTTTGATCTCTACATTGATAAGCCATATAGATGATGCTTAACTTCAACTATATGTTGGAAATAGCTGCCCTCACCGTTGTTGCTGTTGAAATTTCTACACAATCTTTACTCACTGTAAATACACCTTCTTTTACCACAACCTCACCTATAGTATCCACCACAGTCCATTCCCCTAAACTAATAATTCATCAACCATCCTCATCCTCATCATCATCTAGTCCATCTCCATCAAGTTCAAGCCCTCCCTCAAGCACCACTTCTTTACCCCCTAGTCAAACTAGAATCTCAGCCATGGCAGACCGATATGCACCTCTAGTTTTACCTACACAACTCAATGCCATGCCCTAAGATTATCAAAGAAAAATGTTTTTGTTTGATGCTACTGGTCAGTACACTACCCAACAGCATGTGAACAAGATGACTAAATATTTTGAGTTGCATGAGATAGATGAATCAGATGTCCAAATGAGGTTGTTTGCCCAAACATTAACTAGGGATGTTAAGAAATGGTTCAAAGCTTTACCCGCCCATCATATTACAGACTTACCTAATATTCATAGATTATTCATTGATAGATGGGAGAGAAAGAAAAACCCTCTGCAAATACTTTCTGAATATGACAACATTAGAAGAGCTCCTAATGAGTCAGTTCAGGATTATTGTACTAGGTTCAATAGTATCTAGAATGCAATCCCAGCTAATATTAAGCCTCCACCTGAACTTGCATTAATTAAATTCCCTAATGGTTTTGACACTGACATGTCATCCCAATTAAGGGAAAGAAACCCTGAAACATTGGAACAAATGCAAAGCAATGTTGTTAGTGTAGAGGCCAACCTATTAGCCAAGAAAGCTAGAATGAGAAATGAAAAGAGAGTTGTAATTAAAGAGGAAACTTCCACTTCTGATGGAAAGATAGATAGTTTATCCAAGAGTGTAGAGAGAATAATGGATATATTAGAGAACATGGAAAGGAAAACTCAATGGGAGAATCAACAACCACCCCAAATAAGAAACCCTAACTTTAGGAAGAACCCTAACACTGGAAAGAATGTTATACTAGATCAACAAATTAGACCCCCCTTCCAAGAGAATTATGTTGAGGGTTCGCAGAGCCAAGAAGGAGAGGATGACACCCAGATAAACTTACTATGAATCAAAAATGATGTTTTTCTTACTCAAGAAGTATAGGAGTTGTACATCCTGCAACAGTTGCAGTTAGAATCTGGTGAATCCTTTGACTTTAAACAAGGATATGAGTCAGCTATATATGAGGTACATAAAAAAATATAGCTTAAGAAGTAAAAATAATAATGAAGCTCCCATTAAGAGATCAATCCAGACCTAGACTAAGAAAATAACAGGAGCTCCTGTTACCAAAGTCTTACAAATCCTCCCTAGGGGAACACCGGAGAATTCTACCCCAAAAATTGTAGATATAACCTCCACTGAAACTAAACTGAAACAATTACATAAATCAATCCAAACAAGAGAAATCAAGGCAAAATAGCTAAAACACAAACTGAAATGCCTAGTATTGAAAAACAAGATAAAAACACACAGATTGTATTTTTTAAGGAAGATCTCATCCAAACAAACAAAGCTCAGCTCCCTTTCAACATCAAAACTGAAATAAAAAAACTAAAGATATTAGTTCCTTTAACCGAATTAGTAAAAAATGAATCCTATAGATCACAGATAACTGAAACTTTAAATATAGGAGAGGGAGAAGATGCTACTAATTCGAATGATGATCAACCTGAATTATTGTTTGGCCCTTAGTTGAATAGTACTCATCAGCAAGGGGGAATCCCTCCTTTCCACATTAGCCTAAACATTCATGACAAAATATTACATAATGCTATGTTATACTTAAGGGCATCCCATAATTTGATGTCAAAAGAAATAATGGGGAGACTGAACTTAGACATCACCAGATCGTATAAGGACTTGTTTTCCTTTGACTCTAGCCAAGTTAAATGCCTTCGTTTGATCAAGGATTTATGTGTAACTCTAGTCCAATGCCCAACAAAAATTATTGTAATGGACATAGTAGTTGTAGACATCCCACCCAAATATGGAATGTTGTTATCTCTCCCATAGGGAGAAAAATTGCAAGGATCCTTGCAGTTAGATATGTCTTATGCCACCATATCTGTTTTTGGCCAACAAAGGAAATTATATAGAGAGACCTTGATGAAACACATGGTGAGTAGTGTTGAAAAACCACAAAACCTTCCCATATACTCCATGCATTTTGATATGGACTCTTTCATCTTGTACAATTCAGAACATGACAATAATCAAATCACAACTGAAGAATTGAAATACAAAACAATTGATAGTGAGAACGTTTTTCATGAGTCCCTATGGCATCTAAATTTTGATGGATCTATGAATAGACTAGGGGCTGGTTCAAGAGTGTGGATCCATAATATGGAGAATAATCATTCTGAGGGACATGCATTTAGATTAAACTTAAAGTGTACAAACAACATGACAGAATATGAATCCCTAATCTTAGGGTTACAAATGATTAGAAAACTTGGAGCCAAAAGAGTTTCTATAATGGGAGACTTAGAACTGATTATTAAACAAATTAATGGTGAATACTCTATAAACAATCCCAGACTTAGTCAATACAAGGAGACTGTCCTAGATTTGATTAAAGACCTCCGAGAGACAAACTTTACTGCCATTCCTAGAAAACAAAATATGCAAGCCCATAGTCTTGCCACTTTTGCTAGTACCTGCAAATTGCCCTTTCAACCCAACCATTAGTACACTGAAGAAGTGAGACATAGGTCTGTTATATCAGATAACTTGAAGTATTGGAAGATTTTCTCCCAGGATTCTCAAATTTATAACTTCATAAATGTTGAAGGTGAGTTTTAGAATTGTAAAATAGATACAGATTGTACAGTAGAAAATAACATAGATAGTGACATAGATAGTGGCATAGATGTAAATAATCTAGATATAGGTAAACCCACTAAATTCACTAAAGTAGAAATAGATAGCTTAGAAAATGTAGATATAGAAGAGATAATGAATGATGATCCTGAAATTCTGAACCTTAAAAATAATTTTTTGCCTAAGTGATTAGTCCCATTAGAATATTTGTTTGACTCAAATGATGTAGCTAGAAAACCGAAAATGGAACCTTTAAGAGCAGACATAGAAGAATGTAACATAAGAACTGAAGAAAAACCAAAACTCATTAAAATATCAAAAGCCTTACCTCCATAGGAAAAGGTTAAATACATAAATCTGTTTAAAGAGTTCCAAGATGTTTTTTCCTGGAGTTATGAAGACTTGAAGTCTTAAGACAGTGGCATAATTCAACACAAAATACCTCTCAAAGAAGATCATAAACCTTTCAAACAGAAACTTTGGAGAATTAATCCAATTCTTATGCCATCTATTGAGAAAGAAGTTAAAAGAATGTACGATGCCCAAATCATAGCTCCCATTAGATATTCAAATTGGATTTCAAACTTAGTCACTACTAGGAAAAAGACTGGAGAAATCAGAGTTTGTGTTGATTTCAAAAATTTAAACAAGGTCTCATTGAAAGACAACTATCGTCTACCAAAGATGGACCATATCCTTCAGAGGGTAGTAGGCTCATCCAGAATTTCATTGCTTGATGGATTTTCTGGATATAACCAGAACTTAGTTCAACCAGAAGACCAAGCCAACACTGCGTTTACTAGTCCTTGGGGTACCTTCATGTATTTGAAGATGCCTTTTGGATTAATGAATGCAGTAGCAACATTTCAAAGAGCTATGGATATAGATTTTGCCAAGGAGATCCATGACTTCCTAGTGGTATACCAAGATGACATCACTGTCTTTTCTAAATCAGATAATGAACACCTAGATCACTTGAGAAGAGTTTTCATCAAATGTAGGAAATTTGGGATTTCTTTAAATCCCAAAAAGGCACTCTTTGTTTTAGAAGAGGGTAAAATTTTGGGACATATAATTTCCAAAGATGGAATTAGAATAGATCCTACTAGAATAGAGGCCATTTTGACCATTACCCATCTTAGAAACATTAAAGAGTTACAATCATTTTCATGCAAGATAATTTTTTTTAAGAGATTCATTTCAAATTTAGCATAATTGATTAGAGAACTAAATAACATGTTAAGAAAGGACTCGGCACTTAAATGGACACTGGAGGCCAAACAGTCCTTTAAAGCCATCAAGGAAGCCCTAACTAAAACTCCAGTCCTTATAAGTCCCGATTTTCAGAAAGATTTTATAATTTTTTCTTTTGCTTCAGAACACACCATTGCAGCAGTCTTGCTGCAAAAGAACGACCAAGGATATGAATAACCAATTGCATTTTTCAGTAAATCATTAAGAGATTCCACACTCAAATACAATATTATGGAAAAATAAGCATTAGCTTTAGTAAAGGCCATCAAATATTTCAGAGTTTATATTATGTATTCTCACATCATTGCTTATGTTCCAAACTTAGTAGTTAAGGACATTTTGACACAAAATGGGCCTGAAGGAAAGAGAGACAAATGGATTGCCACTATATTGGAATATGACATAGAAATAAAGCCTACTAAACTTATCAAAGGCCAAGGTTTAGCCAAACTCATGGTTGAATCGAACTATCAGGCCCTAGATATAAATTTCATTGGTGCCCTTGATGATTTGGAAGAGATGGCAACTCCACAGACCAGTGAACCTTTTACAGATTCACCTTGGTATGCATAAGTGCTAGGTGTTTGAGGAAAAAAGAAAGCTTTTACCTTTACCTCTTAAAACAATCTCCATAGAAATGTCATTTCAACAATGGGGGTTAGACTTCACTGGAGACATACACCTAGCCTCCTCAGCCCAGCATAAGTGGATTTTGATAGCCACTGATTATTTTACCAAATGGATAGAAGCCATCTCTTCTAGACAAGCCACAGACACTGTCATTATCTCATTCTTAGAAAATAATATCCTGTCAAGATTTGGATGCCCCCAAAATCTCATTACTGATAATGTAGCTTCCTTTAAATCCAAGAAAAAGATAGACTTCTGTAACAAATACCACATCACCCTCGACCACTCCACTGCCTATTACCCTCAAGGTAATGGACTTGTAGAATCCTCTAACAAAAGCCTGTTCAATATCATTAAGAAATTACTGGAAGACAACAAAGAGACATGGCACAAAAAGTTGGTCAATGCCTTATGGGTAGATAAACTAACTACCAAGAAGTCCATTGGCATATCTCCCTATCAGTTAGTATATGGGATGGATGTTGTTTTTCCATCCTCTTTGGGAGTGCTAGTGATGAAGATCATCCAGGAGTTGTAGGTAGAACCAAATTATATCCAGAGAAGGATAAATCAGGCCATACACTTGCAGCTGACCAGAGAAGAAGTATATGTAAAATCACAGGTAATGCATGACAAGATCAAAAATATATTTGATAAAAAGACCAAAGCTAATGATTTTTACATAGGTGATAAAGTTATTAAGCAGGATTCAAGAAGAGAAGACAAAGGAAAACATGGGAATTTTGAATTCTTATGGCAAGGGCCTTATGTCATTTATGGTTACAGGGGTAACAATACATTTTTCTTGAGAGAGATAGATGGATCAGATCTATCAGGAGGACCTGTCAATGGTAGAATGCTAAAGCATTACATATCCACTGATTGACCATAGTTCACTTTACTTTACTCATTGTATATAACATTGCAGAGTGTTATATTGGATTGGATGGTGATCTTTTGAAGTTGAAGCCCAGAGAGAAGTCCCTAAGCTTTGAAGATTTCACCATCATAAGTATCAATAAAGCAGAATCACAGGAGGACAATTTACAAGGTAACTTCAATCACAATTTACCAGGAAATGCCATCCCCATGTAGAGCCACTGTTAGAGTCCTATAATAATAGGATTCATAATTTTGAATTGGCTATGGTTAGTCTTATAATAGTGTACATACTTTTGCTTTCTACAAAATGTTTTCCATATTAAAAATTAAAAAATGTAAAGAGGGTATGTCCTAAAAGAAATATCAAAGGACAAAAAGAATAAGAAAAGTGAAAAAAAATGAAAAAGAAAAAATATGAACCCCAAACAAAAGCAGATCATGAAAGTGTGCAAGTCTAAGTGCCACTACTTTTTACTTTACTGTGCAAAATAATGGTTGTGTGCAGCTTGTCATAGATGCCACAACTAATGATAGTCAAATAGTTTAATCTTGACTAGTTCATGCTTTAAATTTCATGTTTATAGATAGAGAATAAAAGATCTAGCCAAACTGTTTAATCTTGGCAGATCAATAGCTAGGTAAAGAAATAAAATGTGTTCAACAACTTAATCTGAGCCATTGGGAGATATAAGATTATACATAGTTTTCTTTTCAAAAGAAAAATGAAAGAAAGGGTCTGCTAGTTTAAATGCACCCAATAAAGTGAAGAAAAAATGTTAGGGTAAGTAAAGGGTAGGTACAAGAAATGTTACAGAAGTCTAAGGTTGTTAAAACATAAGCACACTTATCATTCTTAATCATATGTTTCAGTGTGCAAGGGTAGTTATGAAAGTGAGAAGATGTTCACAAAATGATTTAATTAACTTCCCCTCATTTCATTTCACCCCCCATTACATACTTACTAATTTCCCCATCATCCCATCATTTCTTAAGAATAAACCCTTTTCCCTTCATTTTGACCCTTACCCCTTCATTTCACACATTTCCCTAGCCAATTATCCTCCAAAGGTCATTTCCCAACCCAAAATCCCTTTTCCCTAGTGTGAAACCCATTTCCCTTTGAAAAAATCACTTTCCCCCTTATTAATTTCCATATTTTTCCTTAAAAACCCATAAAACCCCCTTGTCCTAAGTTTAAATTCCCCCTCCACATTATTTAATTAACTCCGCCATTCACATTTTTCCTGACAATACCCTTTTAACCCACCACCCTTGGTGCGATTAACAAACCCCGCCAAAATCAACCCTTGTCCCACTCCATATTTAATCCCCACTTTATTCATTAATTAATTACAAATAAATTATAATTGACCCCTGGGTCCTGCAACTCTCCGCCCTAATTCCCTCCGTGCATTTCCACCGCACCACAGCCGTTAGATCTTGCAACCCCAGATCTGACGGTGTGCATCCATATTGCGTAGATTCCCTTTCCAACCTCTACTCGCCTGAGAGCACGCGAGATTCGTGGTTTTTCTCGAGCACCTTTTGGTTACGTGGCTGTTTTTAGTGAACTTGTGTGCTCTCAAGGAAATACCGTCTGACTGCCAAAAGCGGTGCGATGGCCCTTGAAATCGCCTCCCCGCCAAAAGCCAAAGCCACCCACTGGTCATTATGAATTACGTACCAAATTCTAACCATTACCGGTTGAAAAGTCGAAGATGCTCATTTTCACCCTTTTCGCTCATTCTCTATGTGAAATCTTCCTAAGCCTTCTTGCACCACCCTGAGCCTCTGCAAAAGAATTTCTATGCCAACTACCTTTCGAACACGCTCCGGACGCCCAATTTAGCCATCCAGTGCACAACTGAAGCCACAATACCCTCTGAAGCTACCATTGAAACCATTTTGGAGCCTATACCACCATTTTCAGGTATTTTGACAAAAAACCAGAATGACCATCTCAATCTGAAAGTGTAGAGTCAGTCCAAACATTAATTAATCAAATTTAATTAATCTTTCCCTTAAATTGAGAGTATTTCCCCCCTGAAATACCCAAACCCCTCTTTTCCTACCTGCAAACTACCCTTTCACTCCACCAAAGTTGTCAAAGCTTCACTTCCACAACCTGTATAAGCCTAATTTTCACATTTTATCCTAAAGATGGCTGCCCAAACCTCTCTGGATGGCAGACCTATGTCAACCCATCACTTGGACATTGACCATTTGGCCCTAGTAGATAGGGATTTCCAAATAAAAGACATTGCAACTCTAGCCCACCTTCTGAAGCTCCACTGTTGGAGTAAGGATGGATTTCTAAACGATGCATATTACATCCACGTTTGGGAATCCAATCTACCCAAATACCTATTCCCAAAAGTTCACCCATTCCCTGAAATTGTACATTTTTGTCATGCCTGTTATATCCCTAGCCAAAGGGCTATTGTTGCCCCAAATCAGAAATTGTTATTCACCATTATACCTGAGTCAATCAACCAAATGATAAAAATTCAATCTAGCTCTAATCAGACCCCTCTATCCATTGGAAACCTATTGGACTTATACATCACATTAGACCAGGTGAAAATCAAGAAAATCTTCCATAATTTTATCATTGAAGACTGCCATACTCCTACCCCACCCTATGTTGCCACCATTTTCTTAGAAACTGACAGACACATAATCACCATGCTCTCATGCATCCTAGGATACACATCAGATGAGCACGTGAATGAGGTCATCCTGGCCTTCCTGTCCATTTTCACTCCAGGCGAGCCTCCTGCTATCATGTATGATTATGCTCAATTCATTGCAAATAGAATGCATGAACAATTCACCAGACTGCCCACTGAAAGAGTTTTCAAATACTCTCCAGTGTTGTTTTATATGTTTTTGTATTACCAGATAGATAAGTTCTCTGTGAGCATCTAGAAATTGGACACCAGGGGAAAGGAGAGATCAATGGTCTACTGGACACCCTTGGTCTAGAAGTTTTCCACAACATTCACCTACAAAGACTTCATAGATTCCTTTGTATACCCTGTCATGAACATGCTGACTTCTAATACTCAACCTAGAATCAGCCAAGACATCAAGAGAGTGCTACAATTGGCAAAGAACAACAAGGTGGGAGACTGGTACCTCTACTAGAACCACACTGAGAGGAGAGTTTATGGCTGCGAGTTAGCCCCTTATAAATTGCCAAAATACCTCCCTATGAGGATATTTGCCCTTGAATATTTCAGACAAATCATCAATTTTGATGAGGTCCACTTCCTATCTACTACGAAGAAAACCCAATTCAAGTAAAACCAATTGGGCCCATTCATTTGCAACAATATTGAGGCTGGACTAGAGGTTGATAGGTTACTACAACAGATGAAATTCAGAAACAACTTCATATGGCAGTATGACCCTCATGGGGTCATAATCAAGTTGAGACTTAAGGTCAAGTTGGGACCATACATCCACCACCCGAGACCTGACATTGAATAGTTTGCTAACCAATCTGAGTAGGTGGAGAATACATTGATTGATATGGACAACACATTTGTGGATGTTGAGAATACACTGATTGATCTTGAAAACAATTTGACCAGTCCTCTTTCCTGCAGGTTCCATAAATAGGAGAAACAATGAATGTTCATCCTATGTTACAAACCTCGGCCAATGAAGAAAAGAATCCAAAGAGGAACAGGGAGGAGACATCCAACTCTGCCATGGACACTATAGATCATTTGTTTGAGCTAAGAAAGAGGCCCAAGTTGAATCCTATGTCTGAACAGGAGGAGAACGTTGCATCAGAGGAAATAAATGACACTGAGACAATGGGGCAGAGAAGTAAAGAAGCAACTACGTCAGGTGAAACACAAAAACCATCAACCTCCAACACACAAATGATAAGAGACAATAGAGTGTTTAGATTTCTTCCTTTGTCAGGCCAACTGACAGGGAAAAAGATATCAAAGACAGATTCAAAGAGATAAAGATGAGGAATGAGAAGTTGAAGGCAGAAACATATGCCCAATACTTCAAGCATACTCCACCAAACCAGAGCAGATTGATGTCATCCTTTGACACCAAAGCAGGGAAAATGTAGGTGTCATTTTTGCAGCCCACTACACAGCAACCAAAGACCTTGGCAGACTACAAGAAAACTAATTTTGAGCTATTGGCTAGGGATGTTCATCCCATTGATCAAATAGAGTTTCATAAGCAGGCTGGAGAAATGATTTGTTCCACCCTCACAGGAAAGGCCATGGCTGCCTATAAGTTGCAAGATTCATTCGATAATGTGACAACCCAATACAAATTTGAGAAGGCCTCCTCATAGGCCAAAGACAACAGAATAAAGTCCTTGGAGGACTTGGTCTTTGAACTAGGCCATGACCCAAGCGATATTAAGGCCATAGAGAAATTAATCAAAAAGAAGAATGAGGACATAGCAGCCCTCAAGAAACAGTTGAAGCGGCCTCATTTACAGCACTGATAGACAAAGGAGGTCCTGGAAAGTCAAAACAATCATGAAGAGATGATGGACCTAGTGCTGCAATTAAATGATTGGTTAAAGGAGATGGAGAAATAGTTGGAAAGCTTGATGCATCTTAAAAAAGATAGTATGGATGATGCTCCTGCAACTGTCATCCCAACAGTTACCACTGTTGTACCTTCTTTTTTGGTAGCATCCTTAGCTCCCACTGCTCCAATCGCCACTGCACTATCGACATCTACACCAACTACATCAGTAATAGGATCGACATCAACAGGCTCCACAGGTGATGAAGCAAACAGGTTGGTCAAAGAAATGGAAGAAATGTCCATTCAGACGACTCAGATGAACAAACTTAAGGAGAAAGTCACCAGCTTGGAAACATATTACAAATTGGCCCAAATCATGCACAGAGAAGAACAATAGAGGGCCACAAGGATGACTGAAAGAATCAAAAGCCCGGAGAAGGAACTGACACTCAATGAACCTCTAGGTCAGGCTAAGGAGAAATTATGGGCCAATATCATTGACTCTGTCAATGATATTTGGCCATCCATCCAGGTCATTTTTGAACAAATGATTTGATAAAGTAGGCTACAGAAGAAATTCAAAGGGTTAAAGCAGAACTTGGAGATATGCGAGAGGAAGCTGCAAGAATCATCCACTTCCTCAACTCCAAGAACAAGTATGAGTTGCAAGAATTAGAGATACCTGACAGGACAGGTACAATTTTGGAAGTCAAAAAGGTCCTCACCAAGAGGAATTTGATGTTGAACTTGGAGGATAAGTGTCAAACCATGCAACTAGCCATTGACACATTCATGGTTAAGTTCGAAATTTTGAGGCAAAAGGGATTACCAAGTCCCTTAGTTATAAATGATAAGCTAATGACGCAGGAGGATTACAATAAGAAGATCAGGGAAGTAGCCAGAGATCAGGTAAACACTTCATCCATGAAGGGAATACCAACAGGAAAAGTATTGTATCAAACGTTTAAGAATTTGTTTTACCTCCAGCATGAGGTAAAACACCCTTTTATTAATAAACCAACTTTTGCCAAGTATAGAAAGGCAGATGAGATATACAAAAAAATGCTCAATATCCAATTACCAGATGTTGAGACATGGGAAAAACCCAATGATTTGCTGTAGGAATACACAATAAAAATATGAAATATACAGTAAAAAGTAAAAAAGCACAGTAAAAGGGTATTGATAGGACAACAAGGTCAAAGAGTATTAGATGAAAGGTCATGAGTAAATATGACATCTAGCGAGAAGACCAAACAGCCAAGCAGCGTAAAGGACAAAAGGTCAAAGACTAAAAGTCAACAGAACCTAAATAATAGTGACAACAAACAACAATTCAATAGTTGTCTCTATCTTCTTGCATGAAGATATTTCCTTTTCCTAGATTAGTTCTCAATGCAGTTTGAGATATTTTATAAATTCTTTTTGTATAAATACTTCATAATTTGAAGTATTGAGTGTGGATTTCTATACATTTGTAGAGTTATTTTGATCTTAAACCTAAGGGTTATTGTACCAATTTTCAAGTCAACATACTAGAGCAAGTAATAAAAATATTGCACTACAGGATTCATGAGATGAGTTATTTGCAGTGAAGTATCTTCTTTGTCTGATTTTGTTACTTTCGTATGTGTTTCATAAACTTAAATGTTATTCAAATTTGAATGAATTAACTGGAAATATAACTTAGAACTTGTTTAAGTACACTCTGTTTTTCATAGTTATTCATTTATATTTTTTCCTCTGATATCCGGATTTGAGAACCCTTAATTACTCTCCCATCCCGGTTGACCTCTTTCATTCTCTTCATAATCCAGCTTAAGGAACCCTTAATTGCTCCCTGGATCCGATTAGAAACTATTTCACCATCCAGCCTTTGAGATCTATAGTAACTCACTTATCTTGCCCTGTAGACACTATTTTTAAAGCCTGATCCAGTCTAGTTTGTCTGACATTCGACCCCATAGCCCAATGGTAAAAGCAAACCTATGTTCATCTAAGTAAGTGATCCCACCACCCAAATTCAAATAAGAAACCCCAACACAATCATAACTAGCCTAAAATCAATTAACTAAAACAAAGTTAAATCATAAAGAGAGAGCCCTCTCTAAGATTAGGAAGGCTAGATCCTAATCTCAAAAGTTGGTTTGTGGTTACCTCTATCATTTCTTTTTCTGAACAACTTACAAGAAATTTTGGAGTGATAACAATACCTTTCATAATTATTAATTATTATTATTATGTTCATGATACATTGATACAAGTACATGTATGTGTGTACACACAAGTGTATGCGTGTGTGTCATTATATCTCTAGATGCACACCTCTCTCTCTCTCTCTCTCTATACATATGTGTGTAGCTCATTTGGTTGTGGAAATTTTTTTTTTACCCTTCTCACCTAGGTTCAAATCCCATTTTGTATAATGTTCACTCTTTGTGAGTTGACCTAGAAGAGTATGATTTGACCATGAGTTAGCGATCTGGTTTTCTACCTTGAAGAATGTAGGATTTATGTTGGCATCCTCAAATAAGGGAAATTCTCCAACTCCATTGATCTATACACACAATGAACTCCATTGACAAGTGTAGCAAGAAAGACTCAATTTGACTTAGCTTTGGTCAAATTGAGAAAAATTTGAAATTTCCACATCAGCAAACAACTTGGAGGAAGTTAACTGAGATGACATGGCTCTTGTCACTCGATTAGCTCAATAAATTCAAGTCAGAGGGCTTGGAGTTCAATCATGTATGTGTGATTGTTAATTTGTAGCAATCCAGTTTAGTTATTTCCAGTTGTACTCAGTTAAACTAGTTCTAACAATTGATAGAACTAATTGGAGGTCAATTGTGCAGTGGGATAGCAATCTAACTTAGATATCATCTAATTAAATTATTAATCAACCAAAAATAGCTCATGCGTGCAAGGAATTCGAATTTATCAGCTATCGTGGAGATTCCAAGGTAGTGTAGCATCAATTGTAGACTAGTTTTGAGCATACATGTGTTGCATGCAATCAATAATCAATCCTTGGGAATTGCACAATCTATTAGGAGGAAATTTCTAAAAAATAGGGGCCAATTTCCTCAGGATTTGCGCATGGAAATAGGAGCTCAGGTGGAGGCAGAAATTGACTAAGTCTAGGCCAGAGTTTTTCATTGAGAAAGAGAACAATTATTGACTTGCAAGCTGAGCTCAGAGCGAGCAAGCAATTGTAATACATTCTCCATTCACCTGATTAATGCAAGTAGGCTTAAGGGGTTTTTACCGGTTGATTTCCCCTAGATACATTTGTGTACTTGTGTATGTGATGGATGCATGTTTGTCAATGTTGTTCTAAATTGTGAATTAATTTCCGCACTATAGTAGAGTAGAATAATGTCTCTTGATTTAGATTTAATTTCTTGAGCAGTTGTAATTCTATCACCAAACTTCAACAAACTCAAGCCATCATCGAATTCTAGACTCATAATCCTCTCTTAATTTATGAACAAATAATTCCATAATAGATAAACATATTTGTAAAATTGATTTTAGTGGGAGAATTGCCAATAAGTAATGTAAATCAACACAAAAACTTGTGGGTTGTGTTAGAGTCCTATAGTGATAAGATTCATAATTTTGAATTGGCTAAGTTTAAGCCTTGTAATATTGTATATACCTTTTCTTTTTGCAAATGTTTTCCATATTAAAAATTTAAAAAATGTAAAGAGGGTATGTCCTAAAAGAAATATCAAAGGACAAAAAGAATAGGAAAAGATCAAAAAATGAAAATATATGAACCCCAAAAACAAAACCAGATCATGAAAGTGTGCAAGTCTAAATGCCACTACTATTTTAATGCTTTATTGTCTTAAATAATGGTTGTGTGCAGCTTGTCATACATGCCACAACCCATGGTAGTCAAACTACTTAGTCTTGACTATTTCATGCTTTGAATTTTATATTTATAGTTAGAGAATAAAATCTGACCAAACAATTTAATCTTGGCAGATCATTAGATAGGTAGAGAAAATAAAATGAGCTCATTAGTTTAATATGAGCCTTTGGATAATACAAGGTTAGAATTATATAGTTGACTTTTCAAAAGAAAAATGAATGATAAGGGTTTGCTAGCCTAAATGCACCCAAATAAATGAAGAAAAAATGTTAGGGTAAGTAATGGGTAAGTAGAAGAAAGGTTGTTGAAGTATAAAGTTGATTGGATAAAATCACATTTATCATGCTTAACCATATCTTTCAATGTGCATGAGCAGTTAACAAAGCAAAAAAAATGGTTTACAACTTGATTTAATTAACTCCCCCTCATTCATTTCATCCCTTTATTTACTAATTTCCCTCACATCCACAAGTAAGTTCTAGTACTAAAAATCCTTCAAGTCATAAAGGCTCAGAGAATTTCTCTGACTTTTGGTGGGACCAGACCCTCGACTTAATGACTTATGGAAATCAAGTTTTAGAATTCCCATCATAAAATTTATTTCCCTTATTTCCCTAATAAAACCCCTTTTCCTAAGATTAAACTTCATTTTCCTATGAAAAGTAAACAATCCCATGTTGAATTCCATTTCATTCAAAACACCCACAAAAAGTTTTTATCCTAAGTATGAAGTGTATGTGAATAAAATGCGCAGATATTACATTTATGCTTAAGGGTATGTTCACTTCGCTCATTTCATATTAATTTTTTAACATAATACTATAATTCCCAATATACCTTTTCCCGTATATAATTAAATCCCGTATGTAATACCCCAACCATTAGTTTAGCTATAAACTATACTTTATCCCATATTCCCGACAAAACCCACTTAATACACCATTGCACAGTAAAGATAAAATAATCCCATCATTAAGCCCCGCCCAATCATTTAAATCCATGATTAACTCGTAATTAATCCCAAACCGCTAAGGATTAAAGCCCTGGGCCCCCCAAAACCTATGCTCATTTCATCCGCGCACATTTATCACCCCACTGTCATCCGATCATCAACGCCCACATCTGATGATCCACAGCCATATCGGGTTCACCCGATGTCCGACCTTTACTCGCCCGATAAAGTGGTTTTGCATAGCCTCCCATTTGCTATGTATTAAGCACTAGCATAGATCGGGTGACTCGTCCAAAATACCACCTCCTCCATAAAAGCGGTGTGATGGCGTGGGAAACCACCTGCCCGCCCAACTCGAAAAACCACCCACTGTTCATTTGTAATTTACTCGCCAAAAAGTGACCATTGCTCAATAAAAAGGCCGAGAAGTCCTATTTCATCTTTTTCACTCATTTTCTTTGTAAACCTCTGCAAACCATTGCGACACCTGTAAACACAGAATTCACCAATTGACCTCAAATTCCATTCCTGAAGAAGTTTTAGAGACCCCATTCAAGCTCTCAAACTGTACCAGAGCCATTCAAATTTCTGCAGTTGCCGAGAACACCGAATTTGAAGTCAATTCACCCAAATTCCAAGTATTTGAAGACAAATTACCAAACAAACCTTTCAATTTGAAAACGTTCAATATTTAAAGTGTTTTAATTAAGTAAAATTAATTGAAATTACTTTAAAAATTAAATTGTGCACCCAAACCCTTCTGAAAGATTTCGAGTTTCTTCAAAACCTCTGAATAAACCTGTAAGGTAAAATTCAAATCCACAAGAGATAAATTATTGCTTCCCTTGTCGCCATGGATGTCAGACATGTCACGACCCCCCATTTGGACCTTGACCACCTTCCCCCGATGGACAGGGATTTTCAAACCAAAGACACAAGTGCCTATGAAGTCCTGCTCAAAATTCATTGTTTGAGTAAAGACAAATATCTGAACCACACTGATGACATTGGCCTTTGGGACTCCAATTTGTCCAAATACCAATTTCCACAAGTACATATCTTTCCTGAGATTGTCCATATGTGTCATGCTTGTTACATTCCCAACCAGAGAGCTATAATGTCCCCTGACCAAAAATTCTTGTTCACAATTATAGCTGAATCAATTAATGAGATGTTGCAAGTCCAACCAAGTCCAAACCTGACCCCACTCTCCAATGGGGATTTATTAGACCAGTACACCAAATTGAGTGCATCAAAATTGGCCCAAATATTCTAAACTTTCATTGTAGAAGAGAAACACATTCCTAAATATGCCCCTCCATGCCATTTTCTCTAAAAGGGGCAAGCAAATTATAACCATGATATCATGTATTCTGGGTTGTACCACTGGTGAATTTTTTTATGAGCTCATCTTGGCCTTCATGTCAATTTTCACCCCAGGAAAGCATCCTGCTACTTTGTACAATTATGCCCAATTCATAGTTGAAAGGATGCATGAACAGTTTACCAAAATGCACAATGAAAGAGTATTCAAGTACTCATCTGTACTATACCACATGTTTCTGTATTATCAGTCAGATAAATTTCCCTTCACCATCCCGAAGCTAGATACTAGAGGCCAGCCCAGGTCTGTCATATTTTGGACACCATTATTCCACAAGTATTCATCACCATACACCTATACAAACTTCATTGACTCTTTTGTTCATCCAGTCATGACCATGCTGATAGAAAGCCCTCCACCCAGCATAAGTTAATAAATCAAAAGAGTGCTCCAATTATCCAAGCAAAGTAAGGTGGGAGATTGGTACCTTTACCAAAATCACACTGAAATAAGAATCTATGTTTCCCAGCTTGCCCCATACAAATTGCCCAAATACCTCCCCATGAGGTTATTTGCTCTAGAGTATTATAGGAAAATAATGAACTCTCATGATGTCAACTTTGTCTCAGCCAAGAAAAGAACTCAGTTCAAGGTCAAAAATCAGTTAGGCCCTTTCGTTTGAATTCTAGAGAAGCAGGGCAGGAAGCAGATCAAATTCTGCAAGAAATGAAGTTCCAAAACAATTTCATGTGGAGGTATGACCCCCAAGCATGTATGACAAAACTAAGACAAAAGGTCAAATTGGGACCTTACATGCATCACCCCATACCATAAATAGAGAAATATGCCAATCAATCTGAATGGTTGGAAAACACTCTTATAGACAGGGATAGTACAAAGGTAGATGTTGAAAATACCTTGTTTGATTTAGAAAGGCATCTTGATGAAAGCTCATTCCTGCAGGTACTAGAGAAAGAAGTAACCATGAGTACCCCTACTGTTTTGTAGACTCCTTAGAATGAGGAAAAGAATCCCAAGAGGAACAGGGAGAGAGCCTCCAGTTTAGGTATGGACACTTCAAATGTGCAATATGAAGCTAGCTAGAGTAAAAGGCCAAGACTAAATCTTGTTTCAGAATAGGAAGACACATAAGGCTCAGTAGAAATAACTAATGCTGAGTTAGACATGAGCAAGGGAAAAACTCCATCTAGAGAAACACAGGAGCCATCTACATCATAGACTCAAATTTTAGAAAGATAGCTCAGTGTAGAAGTCTCCTCATTTAGTAGGCTTGCTGATAAAGATAAGGACATTAAGGACAAGTTCAAAGAAATCAAAATGAGAAATGAGAAACTGAAGGCACAATCTTATGCACAGTATCTCAAGCTTACACCTACCAATCAAACCAGGTTGATGTCATCTTTTGATATCAAAGAAGGAAAGATGCAAATGTCCTTCATAAAGCCAATTGTACAACAACCAAGGACATCAACAGATTTCAAGAAGATCGATTTTGAGGTATTGGCAAAAGAAATTCATCCCATTAACCAAATTGAATTTCAAAAATAGGTTGGAGAAATGATTTACTCCACCCTTACAGGAAAATCCATAGCTACCCATCAGTTGCAAAATTCATTGAACAATATTTCAGCCCAGTATTAGTTGGAAAAGGCCTCCTCATAGGCCAAAGACACCAGAATCAAGTCTTTGGAATAATTGGTAATTGAGTTGGGACATGATCCCAAAGACATCAAAGCTACTGAATGATCCAAAATGGATCTTGAATAAACCTTCCAAGTCTTTAATAATGTTTTAAATCGAAGTATGACAGGGAAACTACATTGAAACGTAAGCCTGTCAAAGAAATGCAGCGTTAATGCACAAGGGACATTAGATCTGAAAGATCAATAGACGAGAGCAAAACAATGGAGTAGTCATCCATTATTATCGTATTAGAGAAAAGCCAGCGGTGTGTTTGGACTGTAGCCTTAAGAGAAATGCGATGAAGTGAACCTGAAGGATTTATGAACAAAACAGTGAAGTATTTGAGTTCCACAGTAAACGGTATTTCCGGTAGGCTTCAAGTGGTAAGTGGTATTGGAACAGTTACACCCGAAACCATACACAAGCTGACACATAAAACGCAATAGGAGAGAGAAAAACGCTCTTTTGAGGCGGGTAATATTTGCACAAGTAGGCCATCTGAAAAGATTGTCAGTCGTTGGATTGGAGATCACAAATCAATGGTGGAGATTGAGCGGACTGCTTGATGTTTCAAGTTTAGTGCGAACCGTCGAATTAAAAGGAAAATCAATGGACCAGATTAAGTGAGTCAAGTTCAAAGGAATGGACCTTGGGCCATAAGCGATTGCCAATATATTGCATTGTAATACTCCATCAGAAAAGGAATGTAACTCAGGTCTTTAGACTATGCGATATGCAATATTCTGATAAGTGATGGGCCATGCACCAATAGCCAATAGCGCCAATCAGAGTAATCGGAGATCGGAGATTGGAGTGCAACAGAGCAAAGGGGAACAACAAACCATGCGACACGCGATTTGTGATGTGCGCGAACACGACGATTCTATAGATGCGGATGTAGTTTCCTTTTGAGATTCGGCTAAGGTTCATAGTCAGGTTTTCTATGTTTTGCCATATATTCCTATGTATTTGGTAAAATGCTCTGTTTTGGGAATTTTAGCTCCATTGAAAGGGTTTTGCCCATGCCCGCCGATCCTTTCATTTTCCAAGCCGTTTTCTTTTTTAAACATCATTGTTCCCCACCGTAAGAAAATGATGTAGTTGAACGTGTCATGAAAACATCAATTAGAACGCAGAAGAGAAGGTGAAGAGATAGATAGAAGGGTCTAGCATAGAGGAATGCAATTTTGGGAACCAAAGAGGTTTTGGTAACCATCCAGGGGGTTTAGATGCGTTATTCTTGTGGACTCGAGGTGTTCGAGGTATCTCAGGGATAAATCCCATTGTTGTGTAGAGACTTAGGGGGAGCTCACACATTGCAATGAGCTAAGAGCCGAGAGTAAGAGCCGAGAATCAAGAGCCGAGAGCCAGAGCCGAGGGCCAAGAGCCGAGAGCCAGAGTCGCAAAGCCAGAGAGCTCAAAACATAATTCTAAAAACCATGAGGCTGTAATGAAGTTTCAGAGCAGTAAATAGATCAAGTGATCCAGTTGTTGTTGGCATATGATGTGTGTTGAAGATAGAAGAAGGAATTCTAGGGACAGTTAAAAGAATTCTAAGGGATTTGGTGCAATCTAGGAGCTCAAGATAGCTCGGAGCGCTAATTGAAGGAATCTAGTCTAGAGAAGCCTAGATCTGTTTGCAGAGTATGAATAGCCAACGGGATAAGATGGTATTCTAAACCCATAGGTTCAGTTGTAAACCAATAGTTGAGTGTGGGACTTATAAAAGAATTTAAGCCATAATCCCAAAGATCTTAGTTGAGTTGATTAGAGCTCACGGAGACGTAGCCCAAGAGGTTTGGGTGAACTCCATATTATATTGTTGTCTTATGTGTTTGTTTATTTTCTGCATTTTACAGTTATGTGTATGATGTTTATTTTCTACATTGTTTCACTATTATATGCTGCATATCAGTTTAAGCAAATAAACTTAAGGCATTTGGTTAGTTAAAGGCAAACTAAAAGCATACACCTATTTCCAGTTCTTTTAATTCCACAAATGATCAATCATAAGCATAGATCTTGGAAATTGTTTAACCTTTGGAGTGGGAGAGGTTCTTGTAGGTTGACAAGGAGCCTTTAGGTCCCCATTTCAGATCAGGTGGTATCAGAGCCCCAGGATGATTAACCCCACCTTCAAAGAATGTGATATTAGAGCTTAAGTTATACTAGATCAGGTGGTAGCATGGAGCAGGTGGTAACATGAAGCAGGTTGTATCATGATGCAAGTGGTATCAGACCAGAATTCTTGATTGACAGAGCAATCCTTGTGCTTGTTTGACTTGAAAGGTGTTCAAATAGTCGAATTCAAACTATTTGATTGTTTGTAAACTGACTGTTGTTTGAGTTTGTAGAGGTGAAGGGAAAGCTATTGACAGCTAATTCCAGGAGAGGACAAGAAGGAAGAAGGGCTAAAGGCATTCTTCTTATCCCAAAGGACCTCAAAAAAATCCTTGAAGCACAAGAGGTTTGTTGCAAAAGGCTGCTTGAATAAGAGCTTGACTCTGAAGTCATTTGATTCAGAATCTAGTGAAGTACTATTCTGAATTGTATTGAAGTTTCCTATTGCATTTTGTTGAAGTTCTTTTGATCATTTTGATAATGACAACTTCTACAAGTGAGTCCTCAAATTCTTCTTTCTTCACAAGATTCTTTGATGAAGACATGAAGCAAGACTTGTTCACCATGATGGATATGGTGAGAGAAATGTATGAGGATGGAAGGAAGAGCATCATACTTAGAGAGCAGTTGAATTCCATGAAGGAAGAGAAACAATTGCTTTCTGACAAATTGCAGGAAATGGAGAGGCAACTTCATATTGCAAATATGAACCTGAAAAGGATGCATGAGTTGGAGACACAACTTCTTGTTTCCAAAGAAGCCTTGGTCAAGTATCAGCTTGAAGAAGAGGTAAAAAATTCATGTTTGTCTTCAAATTCTTCTAGGAATGTTTATGTTAGTTCTTTTGAAAAACATACCAGAGGCATAGGGTCCAAGTTAATGTCCAAGCTGGGCTATGAAGGAAAAGGCTTGGGAAAACATGCACAAGGTATTGTTGAGCCAATAATGGTTGGGGAAAGGCCTAAGTATTTGGGTCTTGGCTATGGACAGTCTTATGGAGAAAGTTCCAAAGTTGCCATGAAGACCATTGAAACAACTCCAAGAAGGAGTTTCATTGCAGGTCTTCTACCTCAAGAGTGCAAATATTGTATTCTTGGGGAATGCAATGGTGTGAATCATATTTTGCAGAAAGAAGGTGTGCATAAGCATACACTTGAACAGAGAGTTGTGGAAACTCTGATAGCATTGAAGAGATTGATGGTGGTCCAAAGAGAGCCACTTCTTCATTCAATTCACCTCCTCAAGAAGGTAATAAAGGTGAAAGGGAAAGGTATAAATCTGATTTTAACCATATCCCTTTTGATTATGTTCAACATGGTAAATTTCCATATAAGTATGGGAAAAGAATTGCATGTTCCTTTTGTGGTTTGAATAACCATAATGTTTCTAGATGTTGGAAGAGAATGGCCACATACAAGAAACTTTTGAAGGAAAAGAAGCAAAGAGCCAAAGGTCCATTAGACAAGGAAAATCATGCTATCAAGAAGATGCACATGAACTTACTACCATAAGCAAGGACATATTGCTGCAAAATGTTGGACTCTGAATCCAACAATGCTTCCACGAAACTTGAAGAAGGTGGAAAGAGATAATGGCAAGAATGGAAAGGAAGTTTCCATAATGATGTGTTTCAAGATGATTCACATGTTGATGTTGATGTGCAGAAAAAGGAAGGACCTTTGAAATGGATTGCTAAGAAATGGTTAGAATTCTTATCCAATTAAGATTGCATGTCTATTGATATAATGCATCTATTTGCATTTCTTTGTTAATGGAATGCAAGTTGTATGGTTTTACCAAGAAGGTGAATGGAAAAGTTGAGTAGGAGACTCACTTTATTGTTGCAACATTATGTTCATTTCAACTTCGAAAGTACAGTGTACTTAAGCAAAAGTTGAAGGATAAAATGCATGCATGAGAATGATGTGCATGAACAGAGGGATGTTGATGATTTCCTTGTATTTGAACATGTATGTGTAATTAACTTGAAGGGTTGATTGCTTTGTTTTTAAGCATACATGTAATGTTAATGTTGACTTTGAAAAAGTTGATTTGGTCTCCAAGATGGAGATAATGATGAAGTGTTTCATCTTTGAAAAAGAATCCTAAAGTTCTTTTTCTACATGATTGACTTGAAGGGTCAATTGTTTTAAAGGCATTTTTTGTTGGCTTGTTATCTAGTCAATCATTTGTATGCAAATGTAAAGACATGGAGGTGTTCACAAGATGTGAAATCTATTTATTTTGATGAAGTAAGAGTTTAGGCCATCCAGTTGTTGTCTGTAATTCTGTTGTTGTTAACAGTTGTTGTTGACAATATGTCAAATAGATACAAATGTAAATTTTTGTGAAGAAGACGTAACTTCACATTTGTTTGAGCCACCTTGGATCAATGATCAAGGAAGAGAAATTCAAACTACCTTTTGTAACCTTCTCAGCAGGAGTTCTGCATGAAGTCAAGGAGGAAGACAGTGCTTAACCAGAGGACCAACACATCCAGGAAGGAAGTGTTCAAAGGCTTTGGTTCAAAGGCACTATGCAAGGCAAGTGTATGGAGGCTAAAATAAGAGGGTGTTGTTACTCTCATCTGTTGTTCAAATCAGTATATCTGTCTTTTAGGGTCCAAAATATTCCCAATGGGGAGGTGTAATCCAAAATGGATCTTGAATAAACCTTCCAAGTCTTCGATAATGTTTTAAATCGAAGTATGACAAGGAAACTACGTTTAAATGTAAGCACATCAAAGAAATGCAGCGTTAATGCTCAAGGGCCATTGGATCCAAAAGATCAACGGACGAGAGAAAAACAATGGAGCAGTCGTCCATTATTATCACATCAGAGAAAAACCAACGGTGTGTTTGGATTGTGGCCTTAAGAGATGCGATGAAGCGAACCCGAAGGATTTATGAACAAAACAGTGAAGGATTTGAGTTCCACAGTAAATGGTATTTCGGGCAGGCTTCAAGTGGTAAGTGGTATTGGAAGGGTTGCACCCGAATCCATACACCAGCCAACACTTAGCATGCAGCAAGAGCGAGAAAACCACTCTTTTGGGTGGGTAATCTCTGTGAAAGCAGGTCATCTGAAAAGACTGTTAGTCGTTGGATTGAAGATCGCAGATCAATGGTGGAGATTGAGCAGACTGCTTGATGTTTCGGGTTTAGTGCGAACCATCAGATTAAAAGGAAAATTGATGGACCAGATTAAGTTGCATCGCAATGAGTCAAGTTCAAAGGAATGGACCTTGGGCCGTAAGTGATTGCGATTTGCGATTGCCGATATATCGCATCGCAATACTCCATGGGAAAAGGAATGGACCTCAGGTCTTTAGACCATGCAATATGCGATATTCTGATAAGAGATGGGCCGATGTGCCAATTGATGATAGCGCCGATCGGAGTGATCAGAGATCGAAGATCGGAGCACAACAGAGCAAAAGGGAACAACAGACCATGCGACACACGATTTGCGATGTGCATGGACCCGACGATTATATAAATGAGGGTGTAGTTTCATTTTGAGATCCAGCTAAGGTTCATAGTTAGGTTTTCTATGTTTTTCCATGTATTCATGTGTATTTGGTAAAATGCTCTGTTTTGGGGATTTTAGCTCCATTGAAAAGCTTTTGCCCATGCCCACCGATCCTTTTGTTTTCCAAGCCATTTTCTATTTTAAACATCATTATTCCCCACCGTAAGAAAATGATGTAGTTGAACGTGTCATGAAAACACGAATTAGAACACAGAAGAGAAGGCAAAGAAATGGACAAAAGAGTCCAGCATAAAGGATGGCGTGTTTGGGAACCAAAGAGGTTTTGGTAACCGTCCAGGGGGTTTGGAGGCGTTATTCTTGTGGACTTGAGGAGTTCGAGCCATCTCAAGGATAAATCTCGTTGTTGTGTAGAGAATCAGGGTGAGCTCACACATTGCAGAGAGCGAGAGCCGAGAGCGAGAGACGAGAGCCAAGAGCCGAGAGCCAGAGCCAAGAGCCAACAGCTGAGAGCTAGACCCACAGAGCCAGAGAGCTCAAAACAGACTTCTAAGAGCCATGAGGCTATAATGAAGTTTCAGAGCAACAAAGAGATCAAATGATCAAGCTATTGCTGGTGTCTAACGTGTGCTGAAGACAGAAGAAGGAATTCCAGGGACAGTTAAAAGAATTCTGAGGGAGTTGGTGCAAGCCAGGAGCTCAAGATAGCTCAGAGCGCTGATTGAAGGAATTTAGTCCAGAGAAGCCTAGATCTATCTGCAGAGTATGGACAACCAACGGGATAAGATGGCATCCTAAACCCATAGGTTCAGTTGTAAATCAATGGAGTTGAGTGTGGAACTTGTAAAAGAATTTAAGCCATAATCACAAAGAGCTTAGTTGAGTTGACTACAGCTCATGGAGATGTAGCCCAAGAGGTTTGGGTGAACTCCACATTATATTGTTGTCTTATGTGTTTGTTTATTTGCCACATTTTACTGTTATGTGTATGATGTTTATTTGTTGCATTGTTTCACTGTTATATGATGCATATCGGTTTAAGCAAATAAACTTAAGGCATTTGGTCAATTAAAGGAAAATAAAAGCATACACCTATTTCCAGTTCTTTTAATTCCGCAAATTATCAATCATAAGCATAGATCTTGGAAATTGTTTAAGCTTTGGAGTGGGAGAGGTTCTTGTAGGCTGACAAGAAGCCTTTAGGTCCCCATTTTAGATCATTGAAAAACTCATCAAAAGGAAGACTGATGAAATTGCAACACTCAAGAAGCAGTTGAAGATACCTCAACTGCAGCATCCCCAGACACAAGAAGTATTAGAAAGCCAAACAAGACATGAAGAGTTGATGGACTTAGTCCTTAAACCAAATGATTAGTTGAGGGAAATAGAAAAGGAATTGGAAAGCCTAATCCAATTAAAGCAAACTGATATTGGCACTAACTCGGTGAATGTCATCCCAGCAGTCACCACCGCTATTCCTTCCACATTGGTAGCCTCATTGGCTCCCACAGCTCCAATGGCCATAGCACAACTAGTTTCCATAGAATCTACATCAGCAACAGGTACATGAGGTGAAGAAGCAACAAAGTTGGTTAAAGCTATGGAAGAAATGCCCATACAGACAACAGAGATGAATAAGCTCAAAGAGAAGATGACAAGCTTGGAAACTGATTACAAGCTTGCCAAAATCATGCACAAAGAAGAAGTGCAAAAAGCTGCCAGGATGAGTGAGAGATTGAAAGCCATGGAAAAGGACCTAACACTGAAAGAACCCCTTGGACAGGCTAAGGAACTACTATGGGCCAATATCATTGACTCTATCAATGATATTTGGCCATCTATTCATGTGATTTTTGAGCAGTCAGATTTAATAAAGATGGCTACAGAGGCCATCCAAAGAGTAAAAGAAGAATTGAGAGAAATGCAGAAAAGGTTGCCAGAATTATGCACTTCCTTAACAACAAGAATAAGTATGAGCTTCAAGAATTGGAAATAGAAGACAAAACATGTAGGTTTTAACCTTGTACAGAAATTACCTGCATATGAATTCTAAAATACAGAAAATAAACAATGCAAGAGCATAACACATAAAACACATATACACAGAGATTTTCCCCTGGATCCCAAAACTGGGACTACCAATTTGATTTTTCATTATTTTCATTTGAATGTTATAATACATATTTATACATTCTAAAGCATCCAATACCATGGACCGAAAACCATCGCGTCCAGAACCATGGACCAAAAACCATCGCATCCAAAACCATGTGCGAAAATCATGCACAAAACCATAGGTAGGTCCACCCAACCTAATATAGGGTCCAAAAAACAAATTTTTCTGGGGCGCTGCCCTGAACCCCATAGAGTGGGGTTACTTGCACCCCTCAAACCCCCTGTGACTCCCCCCACTACAGAATCAGCGCAACGAAGGGGAGGCTCTGCCCCCCCTCTAACCCCCCTGTTAACTACGTGGGCTAGTCGTGGAAAGAATATAACACAACCCAACATTCTCCCACTTGTTGTTTTCTTTCCACAGGGGGCCACAAGAGAGCTTAGTCATTTATCCAGCCCTGCAATGCCCATTGTTTCTCTACACCAAGAGAATTTCTCACAGCTCACATATTTTGTCATGCATTTGCAGTATTCTTCAAAGTGTCCACCTTTACCAACAACACCCTTTTGTATTCTATCATAGCCCTCACAAAGTGATACTGAACATCAATGTGCTTGGTCTTTGAATGATATGCAGGGTTCTTTCCCAAGAAAATTGCTCTTTGGTTGTTACCATCTATCCTTATAACTCCTTGTACTAACCCCATACTTGAACGCAATCTCTACAACCAAACTGCTTCCTTGCTTGCATGAGTGGTTGCCATGTATTCTGCCTCTGTAGTTGATAGTGCCACTACATATTGTTTCTTACTCATCCAACTAACTGCACCTCCAAATAGGTTAAACACATACCCACTTGTAGATCTTCTCTTATCCAGATCTCCATCCCTGTCTACATCAACAAAGCCATGAATATCCAACACTCTGTCCAATCCTGGTCTTCCTTGGTAACATAAACCATAATCACTAGTGCCACGCAAATACCTAAAAACCCGATTCACTGTTGTCCAGTGCTTCTTCCCTGGTTTTGACATAAACCTGCTTAATACTTCCACTACATGTGCAATGTCTAGTCTAGTACAGACCATCACATACATCAAGCTACCGACTGCACTTGCATATGGAACACATGACATGTCCTCTTCCTCTTCTTATGTCTTGGGACACTTTTCAGTAGATAACTTTACACCTACATGAATAGGAACCTTCACCAGTTTACTATCTTGCATATTAAACCTCTGCAGTATTGTCTCGACATACTTCCTTTGGTTTAACCAAAGCTTCCTCTTTGCCTGATCTCTTTTAATTTCATGCCCAAAATATAGTTTGCAGCACCGAGATCTTTCATGTCGAATTTGGAGGACAATTGGGTCTTCAAATCCTGGATAATTTCTTTGTCATTTCCAACCAACAACATATCATCCACATACAAGACAGATAAATAACACGGTCACCAATTGATTTAAAATACACATAATGATCTACTTTGCTTCTAGTGAAGCCAAGTCCCCGTATAAATGTATCAAATTTATGATACCACATCCTTCGTGACTATTTTACCATACAGAGGACTTCTTTACTGCATACCAATTCTTTCTTACCCTTCACCCAAAGCCTTTAGTTCTTCATGTAGATTCTCCTCTTCCAGATCCCCATGAAGAAATGATGTCTTCACATCCATCTGTTCTACCTCAAAATTCAAAAGCAACAACAACATATAAAAAGTTAATCTAATAGAAGCTACCTTGCAATAGAGAAAAATATCACCAAAATCAATTCCTAGCACCTGGGAATAACCTTTTGTCAACTGAGCTTTTGTATTTCTCCACCTTTCTTCTGCATTTGTCTTCTTCTTGAACACCCATTTTCTGCCAATGGGTTTCCTTCCAGCCAACAACTCCACTAGATCCCAAGCCTCACTTTTGTGCAAAGATGCCATTTCATCAACCATGGCCTCTTTCCAGAGTTTGCCATCTTCTGAATCTATTGCTTCCTTCACGATTCTAGGATCATCATCAATAACAGATAAAGAAAAATTTGAACACAAAGCAGATGGACCATACCTTTCTGGCTACCTTCTTTCTCGAACTAATATTCTCACACCTGGAGTTTGTGGCTCTTCATCTTCTGATTCCTCCTCTATTGTAGAGTCTAATTCTTCCTCCTTAAGCTCAAACTCTATCTTATCAAGTTCCTTTGCTTGGACTTCATGGTTAATAACATATTTTACCTCTCTAAACACCACATCTCGACTGTACACAACCTTCCTTGTTACTGGGTTCCAAAGCTTATAACCCTTTAAACCATCCTTATACCCAATAAAAATGCACTTTTCATATTTACTATCCAACTTGGTTCATTTATCCTTTGGAACATGTACATACGCATCACATCCAAATGCCCTCAGATGTGAAAAAGAGGGTTTCCTACCAGTACATACATCTTGTGGAGTCTTATCCTCCAACACTGATGAAGGTGATTTGTTGAACAGGTAACATGTTGTCTCCACTGCCTTTGCCCAGAATTCTTGTCCTAACCCGGCACCACTAAGCATGCTTCTTTCCCTTTCCATCAACGTCTTGTTCATTCTTTCTGCAACTCCATTTTTCTCAGGTGTGTATGGAGTATTCTTCTACCATGCTATACCACACTTCTTACAAAATTATTCAAATTCCTTACTACAAAACTCTCCACCATTATCTGTCCTCAACACCTTTATCTTCTTCTCTGTCTGGTTTTCCACCAGAGCCTTAAATTCTTTAAACCTGTCAAAGGCTTCAGATTTCTTCTTAAGGAAATATATCCATGTATTCCTTGAGAAGTCATCTATAAATGATACGTAGTACATAGACTTACCTAGTGATGGGACCTTTACAGGTCCAAACACATCACTGTGCACAAGTTCTAATATCTGTTTCGCCCTCTTACCACCAAAGAGGAAACTCACCTGATTTTTTTTCCCATATACACAATTTTCACAGAAATCAAAATCCAAAGAGCTATTACTCATACCTTCTACCATATCTTTACCATGAAGTATCCGAAGGCCCTTCTCTCCAATATGTCCAAGCCTTTGATGCCACAACATGGTCTTCTCTCTAGAGACCACTAGATTTTCAGCTCCACTTTAAAGAACCATGGAACTGTTGCACACATCAACAACAGTGCCACCTTGCAGCTTGCATAGAGTTCCAATTCGAACTCCCTGCATCAATACCAGTGCCCCTCGAACCATCTTGCAGGTATCCTTCTCGAACACTTCTTTTACACCTGCATCATCCTACTTGCTTACAAAAATCAGATTTCTAGCTAATGCAGGAATATGCAGAACACGTGGAAGTGTTCTAACCCTTCCACATTGCAGCTTCAACTTTACTTTTCCATGACAAACAATTCTAGCCTTCCTATCGTCCCCCAACAAGACATCACCACCATCATATTTCTCATACTTGCATAACCACTCTCTATGGAGAGTGAAGTGAAAGGATGCACCTGAGTCAATCAACCATGCTTCATGATCTACATGTGTACTTGAAGAAGCCAAGTACACATCCCCACCTTCATCTGAGGTGGTTTTCGCCTTTGTAGAAGGAGCATCATCAAATCCCTTTCCTTTATCAGGAGCTTTAGATTTACAGTCCCTTTTGTAGTGTCCTTCCTTTCCGCATTTCCAACACACCACATTTACAGGGTTTCCTAGATATTTAGATCTCCCTCTAGATTTAGATCTCCCACTCGATGACTTATTTTTGTTTGTTCTGGGACCGTCCTCGTACAGACAAGGCATCACCATTCTAGCTCTCTGTCTCATCTCCTTTGTCAGCAAGGATAAGACTATTTCATCAAATTGCAAGGCAGATAGAACTTTACTAAAATGCAGAAACTTAAATTGGCCAAACTGTCATTAGTTAAACCAAGAAAATTTCTTCTTAATTCATTAAAAATAATCGAGTTAATAATAATAAACAATGTAAACATGTATGCTGAAATTTGGTCTGTTTATGGAGAAATATGGTTTAAAATGTTGATAATGGGTGAATGGAATGATGTGAAAATGGATGGTTTCATCAATAAAATCATGACAAGTTAGAGGCCCAACCTTCCCCCACACCGGAGATTTTGCATGTCCTCATGCAAATAAAGCTTTTTCATAATCAAATTGGTTGCTAGTGTTCCTTTATTTTGGCATTTCAACTAAATCTTTGACCAAAGCTCCAAGAGATCAATATTGACCATCTATCTCAATAAGATGCACTTTTTTCTCTTTGTTTTTCAAAATTACAAATCCGGTAGCATAACTCTTTGTTTCCACATTTGCTTGTTGTGTCATTGGAGTAAGAAAGAAGAGTTACCCATCCTCCTTTGAAATTCAAATAACTTCAAGTCTTCACATACGAGGTTGCTCATGGATGCTATAGAGGCAAAAGTGATGCATGTTGATTTGTCCTTTTGTTAATAAAAACAACCCTTCATTGTTTAATATATGCAACTTGTGTGAAAGGAAAGGATGCCCACATAGTAGCATATCCAAGTACTTGTCACTATTTTTAACCCTTTGCACATAACTCTTTCAATAACTTGGAAACAACTTACAAGGGTTATTGTCACTACTTAATTGTGCTCAAATTGTTCAATCCTGGGTAGAATACCATGTTGTGAAGAACACATCAAGAATTTTACTCCATCTATAGAATATTCTTTCAATCCTTCCGAAGTTAATCCCATTAGCATGGCTAGAAATGATCATAGATTGCAGCCCATAAAGATTGTCTTCTTATTATCCCTGCATAGAAAGGTTTTTCATAGCAACCAATCTTACTTCAATAGTGTTTTCAATTAGTTTCTTCAAGAACTCACCAACTAATGAATGAAGAAGACTTCCCACTATGAAGCTTGGACAAGATGAGTTGCACATAAAACAAAATAAGAGTTGTAGGTGAGGGTTGTTCAAGAGTGTGTGAAGAAAGCCTTGTTGCAACCTTCTTCTTCTTATGGATTTGTACTCATCATTTCTTAGCTTCCATTAGAAATTTGAAGATGAACAATATGAAAAATAATTTAAGAGCTCCATGTACTTTTTGATCATGTGCTACAAACATGTAATATGATGGTTCATTAAGAAAATCATCTCCATATTTTGAATTAGTCTCATATGAGGGCCAAAATGGTCAAATTTTTCATCAAAGAAGTATGAATCGATTTGTATTGCAGCAAGAAGAGAAAGTTACATAGCAGAATGGTAGGAGACAACATTATTACCAGGGCAAACATAAGACCTTAGGAAGGAAAAGATTATGCAATCATGGTATGGAGTTCAAACATAAAAAGGTTTGTATAGTATCCAATATGGTATGAGGGATGTAAATAGTTATGTGGGATTGATTATGCATGCAAAGTAGAATAGGAATGAAGGACTGAGAAAATGGTTTGAAGAATGTGGATATGATATAATGAAATACATAGATCACATGTTTTACAATAGCTTTCTTATTACAATTTCCAAAATTTTCAACAAATTAAAAAGTTTAAGGCTAGTTTTACCTCAAGTTTGCTTGTTGGAATTGATGAAGAGAATATGATCTGATGGCTAATTTCGTGTTGATTTGGCTCAGGTACTCTGCTCCATGATACG
The DNA here is from genome assembly GCA_000404065.3 of Pinus taeda. Taxonomy (NCBI): domain Eukaryota; kingdom Viridiplantae; phylum Streptophyta; class Pinopsida; order Pinales; family Pinaceae; genus Pinus; species Pinus taeda. The sequence continues at coordinate 35,285 of APFE030835863.1, read as the reverse complement.
TTGACCATTACTTTGACCTTGCTTCACAGAATGTATCTTTTTCATGTAGCGAACTTGTTTTTCAAATTTATCTCAAATGGAAAATCATATTGTTCCGAAAATTATGAGATTGTTACAATTAATATTATGCATATTCCCACAAAAAATATCGGCCAATGGGTGCATGGATCTCGATAAAAATGAGAAATACATGTAAATGATGATGACCAATTTCTTGAAAAATACACATTAGAATTCCTTGAAATTTTGTGTATTTATCTACCCTACCATAATTCATTTACTCTCAAAATTTCAGGACCAACAGATGCACGATTTGCAATATATTGTCAAATTAATTTATGCGATGTTGCACTTTTCACCCTACCCAATGTTGCAACAAAAACATATGCCACGAACTCATTTTAAGGCCAAATTGGGTGCTTCAAAAAGGAAACAATATATTTTTACCCTTTTTACCGCCACATGACTTTAGAATCCACTTTTGATGAAGAGAAAGGATATGTTGTGTAAAAATACCAAATTCTGTCCTACTGTGCACACAATGGTGAAACATGAAAATCTACCTTAAAAACCCACTTGAAATGCCCTTCAAAATCACTCTTTTTTGAATTTTGCCTGTGTTTTACTCAATTTATCATATTTTGAGAAAATCCAGTATCTCAATTTTTTTTTTCCAATCTCTTGCAATATTTGTGCTAAAACTATCCTCGAACAAGCTGTTATAACCAAAATATAGGCTGCTACAACAATAGCTGCAGAAACTGCAACTTTCATTAGTTGTTGCATAAAACGTCAATTTTCATGGATATTTCTATTCTTCTTCTGAAATTTATTTTCTCTGAGTCTGAACCACTGATTTGGATTCTGTGTTGTATGTTGAAGTAGAAATCATGAATCATAATGCATGTTGACTAAAAATAGACCCAATTTTATTGATTTTCTTGAAAAGGAAATGAATGTAAAAAGAGCTGCTGCGTAAATCACATCAAAAAGATTATTGCCGACGCGTTTCGAACCAACCAGTGTGGTTCATCGTCAGGACGAGTTGAAAGAACAGATCTGGCCTAGCAAGTTAAATAGACTGAGCAGAGACTCCAACGGCTACATAACGGCTATATTTGACTTTGGACCTAGGTCATAATTATATTAATAAAACTAATCAAATTATTATTTTTCCTAATATTAAGTTAATAATATAATATTTTAATTCCTTGAGATAAGAGAATTTAGGTTATATTGATAAATATAATCTAATTATTAATTTTTATAATATTAAGTAATAATATAATATTTTATAACATTAAGTAATAATAATAATAATATTATAAAGGAAATTAATTGTTTTAAATTAATTAATGGTTATTAAAAATTTTACTATTGAATTAATAATTTAGGTTATATATATTATTAATCTAATCCTATTTTATAATCTAAAGATAATAATATCATTGGCGAGGGAAGATCGATACCATCATCGCAAGTTAAAGGAAAGCTATTGAAATTGAGCGAGAGACCCATCAATCTCAACAGAGATGATGGTTGGAAGGTTAGTAGAAGTTGGATCCCAGCCCTGTCGTCTTAGGGTTTCTTCCCCCCCCCCCCCCCCCCCCTCCCCCCCCCCCCGCCCTTGGTCTCCTAGGTGCTTTATCTGTGTGTGTTTGGTTTAGTCTTTTCGAGTATATTTTTTGTTGGCATCGTTGTGTTCTTCTCTTTTATTGGATTCCTCCGGTATCGTTAGGCAACCTTTTTTCGTTTTAGGTATTAATCGAATTTATTTTTCCCTGATATAGGTCCTTTTCCGGTTTTAGGTTAGTTTGATTAGTATATCTAAATTAGGATGTATTATTAGATCTAGTTTAAGTAGTATAACGATAGCTTATATAGATATATAGTATATCTCGAAAGAATTAAAAATTTAAATAATTTTTAAAATAAAACATATAATATTAACTTAAGATGAATATATAATTCCTATATAACTTAAAATTATTTCTTTCTAAGGAAGTAATTCAAGCAATAATAATTTAAAAGTAATTTTTAAATAACCATTAATATTAAAGTTATTCAAGCAAATTAAAATTCTTTTAATATTCGCTCATTTATTTTTATTCTTAATATCTCTTATCTCTGGAAATATAATATTATTATCTTAGTATTACAAAATAGGATTAGATTTAATAATATATATAACCTAAATTATTAATTCAATAGTAAAATTTTTAATAACCATTAATTAATTTAAACAAATAAATTTCCTTTAATAATAATTATTATATTATTACTTAATGTATAAAAATATTATATTATTACTTAATATTATAAAAATTAATAATTAGATTATATTTATCAATATAACCTAAATTCTCTTATCTCAAGGAATTAAAATATTATATTATTAACTTAATATTAGGAAAAATAATAATTTGATTAGTTTTATTAATATAATTATGACCTAGGTCCAAAGTCAAATATAGCCGTTATGTAGCCGTTGGAGTCTCTGCTCAGTGTATTTAACTTGCTAGGCCAGATCTGTTCTTTCAACTCATCCTGACGATGAACCACACTGTTTGGTTCGAAACGCGTCGGCAATAATCTTTTTGATATGATTTACGCAGAAGCTCTTTTTACAATTATGATGGATCACAGAAGCCTCAACTCTACAAGGAAATGAATGAAGAAGAGTTGTAGTGGTGCCATCGTGCTGCTATTGAATGTAAAAAAGACGAACATGAAGCTACAAGAAACTAATAAAATATACTACTACAAGTTGTTGTTGATTCCATAAAACCATATAGTCTTCATCAAAACCAAAATTCATGGTACAATTCTTACCATGCGAATGAACGTGACAAAGTTGAGCATGGAAAGAAAACATTGGATTGTTGATCAATGATGAAAATTGTTAACCAATGCAAGAAAAACCATCGATAATGTAAATGAGTGTTAAGGTATCTGAGTGCATCTTGATAGGGATTAATGAATGTGTTGAAAACCAGTCACCTGCAAGATCTAACAATCAAGAGACATTGTTGTATTCCCATTGTTGTCAACGAGGAGGCTTGTCATTGATGTATGCAAGTTCCAAGGCACTCCAAATAATCTCTGATCTTGGTCCCAGATAAGGTGTTGAAGTCGATGGGACAAGATCTGTTGGAAGGTGGGCCTTAAGGAATCCCATATAAGCCAACTTGAGCATAGAACCAAAAATGAATTGAAGAACCATAATAAAATATTGAAACCATCATGAAATTGCAAAAACTTATTGTGAACTTTGCTCGCTAGTTGCCAGGTTTTCAAGCAAATCCATGTCCAATTGCACTAGCAAGTTGGTTTTCACAATAAGACTTATTTTTATCTTTATTTTTTTATATGTCTTACTCTACTTGAAAAAGAAATCTTGTTCAAGTGTATGAATACTTCCAATGGAACCTGTGCGTAACAAGATGATAGATAAACTCATATGTAGGTTTGAAATATATGCTTTGATATGTACCAGTATATGAGCAACCAGTTGCCTTTATTGAGATGATGTCAAAAAATATTGAAGAATTGAACACTGGGATCTGATGACCGTCTTGAACCAAGATTCAATGTAATTTTGTCTTCCTTGGTTTCTTTCTATCATGCCATGCAAGTATTCAAAGATGTGCTCCCCATTCATAGAATCTGGTGATAGGCTTGAATGGAACTATTCAATCTCTGGTTCCAACAACTTCTCTTCTTCAATGTGCATCCATGATTCTTAGAACTTATCTGAATCTTCTTCTTCTGGTTGTTGTTCTTCAATGGAAGCTTGAGAATCATTTTGAAATACCTCAACATCATAAGTGGATTGAGGTGTTTTATTATTGGGGATATGAAATGGTTGTGCAAGTAATTGAGTGGGAATGGATCTTTGGGGTGCTTGTGTGGTTTGGTAAAGGTTAAATTGAGGTCAATTGAGAGTGAAACTAATGTTGTTGTGGAGGTGAATGGTATGGTTAGCATTCAGATTGGTATTGAGGATAGTGAGAAAAAAATTGAGGATACTATGGATTTCTTCTGTAAGGCCCTTCCAACCTTGTTTCGAAGATTGGTTTTGAGGTTGGGATTGATATGGATAGGGTTTCCAAAGAGAGGGTGTTTTCCAATTATTTTGAGATTGTTGTGCATAACGTGAATTAAGATCTTGCATCATATCATATTGATGAGTCTGCCATGGTATTCTTGGAGCTACATAAAAAGGATTGTTCTAGTGTTTGATTTGATCCTTGGTAATCTTCCTTTAACCCTGGTAATGATGGGAAGTATTTAATAATATGTTATCCTACACAAGTTTCACAAATTTTAATTTTATCAAGTAGACATTCATGAAAAGCATGTTTCTTTCTGCATTTATGGAAAAATATAAATGAAGCAACAATCTCAACCTTTTGCTTGTTTTGCATTCTTAGCATATCAATTTGTTCATTTAAATTACCAATAATGTCTAACAAATTGTTAAGTTTAGTTTGACTTACCAATCTTGATGCCGACTTACTTACTTTTTCCATAACTGGATCCTGAGGCGATCTTCCATACTTTGTTTTTCCTCTTGATATGTTCTTGCACAATCCACATATCTCTTGAAATGACAATTGAGATACATCTCCTCTTCCGATCAGGTTAAGAAGATCAATCCTTTCTTCCCTTATATAATTTAGTAGGAGAGATTTTAATGCGTTTGATCCTAAATTATGAAATTTAGATCTTTTGACATTATAAGTAAATCTCTCCACTAAATATTCTAGGCTTTCATCCTCTTTTTGGTTCATCTCTAAGGTCATGATGTATGCAATAATCTTTACATTTTCCCAAAACTACTCTTTTCATATCATCCCATGTCCTTATAGAATTTGTTCCTAAATTCATGAACCATCTAAGAGCTCCATCCTTCAATGTTTCCGAAAACAAATTCAATTTTTGAATGTGTAATGAGTAGACATAAGATCTACAAATCATTTCAAGTTCAAAAAGAAAAGTTTTCGGGTCTTCTGATCTGATACCTTTGAAGATATGAAGTACTGATGGAGGGATGTTCTTCATATGAACATTGATATTAGTTTCTTGAATGGGAAATCCAAAATGATCTTCCTTATTGTCATCATCTCCATCTGTTTCTTCAAAAAAAAAATCACATCTTCTTCTACCTGCAAAAATATGAATTCATGATGTGAAAGGCAATGTGGCTCTTACTACACCACGTGATTTAGTGGGGGTGTAGGTGATTGAAGTCTTTTTGATTTTTTTTAATGAATTTACTTCTAGGATATACTAAAATGAAATTAATCTTATGCAACTAAATGGATGCAACTAAGAATGAGATGCATTTAAAAGCTAACACCTATGTATACTTCCCTAACAGTGACACCAAAATGTTGGGTAATTTAATTGATTGTTAAATTACTTGCATTTATATGTTGGTACGAGTACGTGAACTTGTGAAGTATACTTGCAATGTATGTGCTAGGCAATTTACTTTTAATTCAAAGAAAATAAGGAAAATAAGGAAGATGTAAAAATGTAGTGAAAATCTATGTATGACTAATTGCATATGTTTTTTTTTAATTCCAAATCAAGACTTGGAAATGAATTCAAAGTAAATTTATTCTAAAGAAAGGACTTCATGATCTATTCTAACAATGGAAATCTGTGTTCTAGGGAACTTGAAATACAAGATTATTCTATGAACTTGAAAAACAAGGTTATTCTATTTTGTTTTCAAGAGAAATTTAATCTAATCAAATTGGAAAGAAAACTAAGTCTATCAATTCATGAAAGTAAAGTTTATCTAAAGACTACAAGGCTTTGAAACCAAAAACTATTCTAGAGTATAGAAAACAAAGAGAAATGAAATAATAATTATGGAAGCCTAAAAAATATTACTAATGTGTTGTTACACATCATTTTCTCACCATGACACTTGATCGATATAAATTGATTTCTCAGCATCCATGAACATGTTCGATTGAATTGCCTTAGAGGCCAAATAATAAAAATCCCTTGAAGAAGATGGGAATTTTGGGAAAAATGGCTTGTATACCTTATTAAGTATGACCTGCGCACTTTTCCTAGAAGTTTTTGTGCATTCATTGTACTTATCTCTGAGAACAATGCAGAATTGCGCTCTGTCTGCCACTATAGACTGTGCAGGTGAATCAAAGAAAAGTGAAGACAAAAAGTGAGATCTAGAAGCATTGTTGGGAAAATATATCCCAACTGCTCCCAGGTCATATTTATTTGAGCCAAACCCTCAGATGATGGACCTAATTCCCTTTCCTCAAGGAACCCTAATCCCCCAATTAGGGGATCTCATCCTCCTCTTTTGGATCTAAAACTTCTTCCTCTTGGCCTATAAATTGACCAGAGGGTAGAAGGATTGTGGAGGTCAGAAAAGATAGACTTATGCTGTTGAATTGAGATTGGAAGGCTTATCATCTAAGGAAAGGGTTGGAGGCATTTGAGAGGAACCCCGTGAAATGAAGGCAAAGGTTGTAAGGCTCTTCTTTATCCTTTAATTAATACAAATGAACCATTTTTCCATTGTATTGTCTCACTGAAATGATGAACGGTTTATAGTTCTTTAGATATTCATTAAGGCAATTTCAATTTCTAATTTCCTTGATCATTATATTTAGCTTGTTTGAATTGTTATGTTGCATATGCCTTTGATCTTTCTTATGTTTGTGGTTGCAGGTCTTTTTAAGCATTAAGAAGCCACATCAAGCTGAGTAGGGATCTTCATCAAGAATTTTGCAAATGGGTGAGAGGCTTATTCATGTCTTTTATATTCATAATTCAAACGAAGTAAGCTTAGGTAAAGAGCTAATTAATTGTTTGTTTGTTTCTAGTTTCCTTTAGGATCTAGGGATATCACTCTTATCAGCAAGAGGGATTTATCTGCCTAACAAATTAGCAACCATACTGAGGAATGTTACTATTCTCTTCTATTTTCTTGGTTTTGCGTTTCGATCTTCTTTGTCTAGCTGAAGTTGAGGCTATATTTTAGATCCTTTTGGTTTGTTTGCTTCTTTTGATTTTTCTTGGATTTCTCGTACCTGAGCAATTTCTGTTCATACATAGAGTGCATATATGTGCAATTTGTGTGTTAAGAAACTTGCACTTGCACATGCACATTGGTTTACACTACTTACCTACATGGTTCCTTAAAAAACAAAAACAAAAACAAAAAAACAAAACAAAACAAAAAACTTTTACCCAAAATCTGAATTTTCATTTCTGAAAGTGTCATAATATTTGTTTCAGTTGTCCAATATATTTTTGAACTTGTTTGAGTGTTTTATTAATTCTTTCTGAGAAATTGGTCCCTTTTGCAAAATTAGTTAAGGTTTTGACTAGCTTGTTTGCTGATTGATAAAAAAGAGATAGGTTGTCTTCAATATTACTGTATTTCTGTCAAATATACTAGATCCATTATCAATCTTGCTTACTTATGAAGAAATTCTTTGTTTAATTGCAAATTAGGGTTTCTCTTAAATTAGTGTGTTTTATGAAGAATGACTGTCATTTTTGAATGATTAAAAATAATTTTTTTCTTTTCAGTTTTGAATTCCTTCGTAATTTCACTTTTAACACCATTGGTTAAAAGCATTCATTAGGAAACCACATTTTTTCAACTCTTGTTTGATTCCTTTGTGTTTTCAAAATCTCGAGGTATCAGTGATAAAGGACATTTTGAGTTTGTTTGTTCTTTAGGAAAATTTGAAATCTTAGTTTATTTATGCATCTAGATTGCATTCAAAGTGGAATTGGCTTGCTGATGAAAATAATTTTAAGTTAAAATATGAGTTTTTCTTTGTTTATTTGAAACAAAAATCAAAGAAACACTCATTTTTTGTATATAGGATTTTGTTGAACAATATATTACAAATTGCATGTTCGATTGCATTAGAATTTTGAGTTGAGACATAATATCATTAGGTTCACTCTCATTACCTATTGAGTAAATACCAACTTAATAACAAAATGTCAAATAATATCAATTAGTATTTTACATTTTTTAGGGCTCTTACCACCTACAATAGCTTAAGTGTAGGGCTTTAGAATAGGGAAGGAATTAAACTTTCCAAAGCTACAAAAAAATAATAATATCTTGAGTTAGGGAGAGAAATCTGATTATTTTAGTTTTGCTCTAGGAAGCTCTTCTTATACTTGAGTTAAGCATGAGATCTTGTCGGATCTAGTGAAGTGACCGTACCCACTTCATTGGCTATGATAGAGCGATTTGCACGTATTACAATGGTGTCGAAAGTTACTTGGGGTCACTTGAAAGTAAACCTCCAATTAACCATGTTGAGGAGCTTTCAAGGGGATTGAGCTTTGTTATTCTACCCTTGTGTGTACATCCGATTCACGACTGTCCCCCTAGGTGAAATTGTTGTAGTTGGTAAAATTAGTGACCATAATCCTAGGGTTCTACCTAAGGTGAGGACAAAGGGAAGGTCCTACTGTACCTGGAATAAGCGTTGACTAGACTCACTTGGACTTTTTGAAGGGTAATCTTTGCTCAAGATGGCATAAGCAAAGTTACTTGCACCAGATTATTTCATTAAGCAGGTTGTCAGGGTAACTCATTCCAAATGCTCATATTTGTAAAACTTTTCACTTTGATCTCTGCGACATTGGATTTCATCACCAACTAGTAAATATTGATCTCTGTGAAAGGTGAGTTTGTATGGTTTGAATTCCTAGATTTATTAGCACGTGTTACTTTGCTTGTTTTTCACTTTCTAGAGACTTTAGGTGTAATTTTGATATTGTGTTAATTATTCATTCAAAAAATTCATTGTGGTTGAATTACCAAGACAATCGCGTAGAATGTTGGGTCAACCCCCTGAATATACGTTGAGTCAACTAGAAAAGATTAAAATTAAAAAATTAAAATCAAAAGGATCTGGGACTACAGATGAACCTAAAACTTCTACGATTATAGAATCTGATGTAACAGGAACTGAAGTAAATCAACCAAAAACATATACTATTCTAGGATCTGAAGTAAATCAACCAAGAACATATACTATTCTAGGACCTGAAGTAATATAATATGAATACGATCAACCTCAAACACTAGAATCACACTCAGAAGTAATTGATCCAATAGTTACCGAAATTATTAAACTAGAATCAGATACTGGCGAAGCTACAGACTCTCAATTGATAGAATCAGATATTGAAGAACCCGAGTCTAAAGTTTATGGAACTGAATCACCTTTAGCTACTTTAGCCCCTACTCCTCCCTGATCACTGTGAGTAAAACTCCTTATTACTGATAATCTACCTCCTGGTCTTATTAGTATCAAAGAACTTGCTTTTGACGAAGAGGAAGAATCACCTAATATGCCAGTTTTTACCAGTGACTAGACTGATTTTCAGGAACTTCTCTTTTCCTCTTTTCGACCTGACCCTTGGTATTTTATGCCTTTGAACTTTTGAGGTTAAGGAATTCTATGATAAACTGCTCCTTATTCTATTGTACCAGGTTTTGATTATTCTAGAATGATTTCTAGAGCCATGTCATTAGATACTTCTATGTTTTCTACTCCACAATTAACTTTATATGGTGACCCATCAGTGCCCCTTGGATATCAATCTCTTTCTGGGACATATTCAGGAGCTTCTCCCTCAAATCAACCTTTAACTATGTCAACGGGGTTAATTGATCCTACACTTTAGGGCTTGACATTTAATCAGTATATAAACATGATTTCTGGCAATGTAGGTAATCCTTAAACAAACCCAACATGCAGTAATTACCCACCTGGGGAGAAACCATCATATCCTCCCCCATGAGGAAAACCTTTAGTTGGAACTTATCCTATAGGTGGAGGGCAGCCTCCTACCAGAAATTATCTACTTTATGGTCAGGTCCCTCAAGTTGGTTTGGGTCAACCTGTTATATCTCAACCTGTTGTTGGTATTCCATTCCCTGGGATGAACACTATCTAGAATTCGTCATATAACCAACAACCATTGCAGCTTTCTCCTTAAGTGCCCAATTATCAACCTGTTCATTCAGTCAAACAACTTATCCATCAAATGCATGATCAAGGCATTCATGCTCAATTCCAACAACCTTTTCAAGCCTGTTCAACAACCATTGCAACAACCTGTCCTGAGTACTCCACAATCCCCCATTCAGTATTCTATGTAAACATTTGTTCAGAATCCAGTTATGAGTTCACCATGAACTTCCATCCCAGGAGTATCATAGGTAACTGTTCCCATTACTTCTTAAGTAATGGTACAACCAACTACTTAGACTATTCCTCAGGTGTCTTCTGATCAAACGCTTTCTACAATTCAGTCTATACCCCAAATATCTATGGTGCAGTATAGTATACCGCATGTGAAAATGTCGTTTCAAGGGCAGGTTCTGCAAGGTCAACCTCAAAGTCAAAATTTTTAAGGCCAAAATTTTCAAACTCAATTCTTCGAGGGTCAACCGTACCATAATTAAACCTTTCAAGGACAATTTATCTAGGGTTAAATGGGTCAGGGTCCTCCTTTCCAGAATTAACCATACCCCGATCATACTTTTCAAGTACCTAATTCAACCACAATATGGTATGGCTCATCCTGGATATCCAGGAGGTATACGAATTCCAACTGCTTAGGCTATTCCAGGATATCTTGGGTATCCTCCTCCATGAACGTGACTCGTCCCTCAAGGTTATCAATACCTGTAGTAGGATCCTAACCGTCAGTTACCATTTATTGCAACTTTGGATTTACCGAACCCATATCGGTTAACAAATGATCCCATTTTTTATCTACCGTTCTAGTCGCCAATCCCTACAAAGTTACCTAGTGACATTCCAAAATTTGAAGGTAAATCAGGAGAAGGGTCGTCAAACCATGTCATGACTTATCATCTTTGGTGTGCGTTGAACTCATTAATTGATGATTCCATTAGATTACGTCTTTTCCAACAAGCCTTAATCAGTTCGACAACTAAGTGGTATGCTGAGTTACTGCGAGGTTCTTTTAGTGCTTTCAATGCCATAACAACTGCCTTTTTGACACATTTTCAATTACCCATTCATTATGATAATGGTACCAAACTTTTAACTTCTTTACAACAGTTAATGTCAACCCATATTTCTGATCATATTCATGAATGGAGGCAGAGATGTCGTTTGCTTAAAGTTTATATTCGAGACCATATTTTGGCCGAATGGTTCATAAAATCAATTTTAAGTAATTACTAAAGATGTTTCCAAGGGTGGTGTTGTAATTGAAGAACAAGTTATTGCTCGTGCCCAGTACTTAGATCTCGTTTATACTCAATCTGACACTTTGTATGAAAAAAATTCCAGATCCGTCTTGTTTAGGTCAAACCAATCCAACCTTTACAAGATCATATGTTATTGATGGTGTTATTGGTTCTGTTAGCCAACAATCTAAGCCTCAAAAGAAAAATTCTAAGAAAACTCAGATTTTGGCTTTACCTGATTCACCTGAAGAAGATACTTCTCTTAAAATTAATTCTGAAATTAATGCCATAGATTCATCTACTAGAAAGAACAAGCATTCTGGAAGTAAAAAAAAGGAAAAGGTAAAATGAAAGAAAACACTGCCCCTAAGGAGAAATCAAACAAGAAAGAACCCTCTAATGAAAAGAAGAAACCTCGTAATCCTTGTTTAATTTGTGATGAAGATCATTACACCAAGTAGTGTCCTCATCGCGCCGAAGTTTCTAGATTCGTTAAGGGTTCACCCAATTCCATTGTTTTGAAGGATCCTTTTCCTCCTTTAGACAGTAATATGGTCTCCCATATATCATCTTCCTCTTCCACATCGGTGGACATCATGATGATGTCTTCACCAGTTATGGCAGCTACGAGATCCAAAGACTATGGATCAAAAATTCCTATTGTAGATGGAGATGATTCTAGTTTTCCTGATCTAAACTCCACATCTGCTCCTCCTACTTCCAAAAATTTGCATATTGAGAAATCTAATATTGATATGATAATTCAACCACCTACTAAAGGTGTTCTTCGAAAGTCAACTTTTAATCCTCATGTTATAGCTGCTCAGAATTACAACATTGTTGAAGATCTGGCTATGTCACCTTCAACAATGTTGGCTCTTGAAGTGCTTTAGACTTATCTGATACAAAGGAAACTACTATTATTAGCTATAGGAGTAGTAGATCCTCAGGATTCGAACCTAATTATTATTTTTTATCTTGAAAATCATGCACCATGACTCCCACATCAACTGGAAATTCAGTTACCAGTTTTTGTCAAAGCTAGACGAGTTTTTCGAACAATGATTGACGAAGGAGCTTCTACATCCATTATGTCTATTGTTTGTTGGAAAGCTTTAGGTTCTCCAACATTCAGTGAGTGTCCCACGACTTTTAAGGCCTTTGATGGAAGAGGTTTTCGACCTTATGGAATTTTAAACGATTTGCCTGTAGAATTAGAGGGTAAAACAGTTGCAATTGAAGTTGAGGTTGTTGGTGCTAATCTTGATTATAACCTTTTACTAGGCCGAAGTTGGACTTATGCCATGTCTGCAGTGGTCTCCTTGTTTTTTCAAATGGTTATGTTTCCTCATAAAGGAAAAATTATAAAAGTAGACCAACTTTCCTATTATACTTCAAACCTTAACTCCGTCAGTAGCGTTCCTTTTGTTGGAAAATTGACTACTCCGTATGAAGATGTCAGTGTTGGTATTCTTAAAAACTCATCACTTATGGGAAATTTCACGTTCCCTCCACCAAATTTTCCTCATAATATTACCCAGGTCAATATGATTACATCAAGCACTTTCGAGTCTTTTGATCCTTCGAAAGTGCCTTTAGAGTCAGAATTAACCTTATATGGCAGTGAGATGCCTCTTAGCCCTTTTGAATTAGCTTATCAGGTAGTTCAGTCATTTTCCAATGCAACATCAGAAAATGATCGAGTGAATATGATCATCAATGATTATTCTTATTTGTTTAGAACTAATATCAATGCTCGATCCTTTTGATGGAAACTTTAAAACTGATGAAGGGATTATGGAGGTAATGACATTAGATGAAATTCCCTGGGACGATTACCATCATTGCTCATCTTTCCTATCTTGCCTTGACAAAATCGATAACAAATTTTTTGGCATTATGGCACAGGTGTTGTCCTCGATGGCAACTCACTCAGATGACAGATCACAGTATAACACGTTAACAACACAGAGTTACAGACCAGATTTCACAAAATGAAGAAAGAGAGGTATATGCAGGTTCACCATTGGCCAAGCCACACATACACGCAGGTTCACTATATACAGGTCGCGTGTTATGAAACCAGCTCAAGAAAAGATAGAAAAGATAGATCAATGCCTTAGAATTCAGCCTCTTCGAGGGGGAAATCTCCTTTACATTACATAAATGAGTCTAAGGAGTCACAATGTAACCCAGCTGACCTAACAATAATAATATAAAGCCACAAAAATAACAATAGAGGAATTCTATGGGGCACAGTAATAACAAATATGGGGACAATAGGGGCACAACAATATTAATAAGGGGTACACTACAATAGTAATGGGGTAATCACTAGTAATTATAGGGACCAACATGCCATTCTCCTTTCAAAAAAAGTGTTGTCCTCAACGCTTGAGTAGTTCTGGATGCTTCTGTATAAAATTCTCATCCTCCCATGTGGAATCTTCAGCAGATAAGTTATTCCACTTGATAAGATACTCTGAAATTGATCGATTTCGTAGCTGTCGATTTCTTGTTTCTGTGATTGCTTCTGGTTCCAATATAATTTTTCCTTCCTCGTCAAGTTCTGGCAATATTGTTTGAACTAGGAGCTTATCGCCTATAACCTTCGTTAAACATGAAACATGGAAAACTAGGTGCAATCGAGAAGCTGCAGGAAGCTCTAATTTGTATGCCATAGTACCAATCTTTTGCAACACCTTGTACGGACCATAATGCTTTGGTGCTAATTTATTATCCTTCTTAGCTTGCTTGAGGGACATTTGCTTATATGGTTTTAGCCTTAATAATACCCAATCACCTACATCAAAACTTCTTTCACTGAGATGTTGATCTGCCTGTTGTTTCATTCTATTTTGTGCCAACACGAGGTTATCCTTTAAGAGTTGGATGACTTGTTGTTGATGTTCGATGTGATGTTCCACTTCTTGAACCTTAAAATTTTCTCTTAAATATGATGTGATGGATGGTGGCTGATACCCATAAAGTGCCATAAATGGGGTCATTTTTGTTGCTGTATGGAA
>APFE030835863.1:3141-17243 GCA_000404065.3 Pinus taeda | reverse complement strand
AATTTTCCATGTCTATCTTCAAATCTATCTTCAAATCATCCATCTTAGCTTCCACGTCATTCATATTAGCTTCCACATCATTCATCTTACCTTCTACACATTTCTTTAAACAATCCATCTTAGATTCTGTTCCTTTTTGTGCAAGTGTATCAACCTTGGATGTCTGATTTGACAGGACTCCATTACATGGTTGGTGACCAGTTCGGGCACCCTATATACAAGGGTCCAAATAATCAAAATATAAGCCATTCTAACCAAGAAAAAGAGACAAAGAGGGTTAGAAAAAAGGAAAATTCATGTTCGACAGTTGATCTGCCTATCAAGTAGCATGGGGAAAGCATTCCATAGATAATCAAATTCGAAGGAAGTGCATCTAGTAGTAGGGTATATAGAATCCATAAGGCACCTACCTTATTAAGGTACAGAGGTTGAGTCCCCGATTGGAGATCCAACTACTAGAAATCCCAACCAACCTAGAGACCCGAACATCGTTGGTAGACGCAATCAAGCAAACAACCAACCAAGCATTGAGTGCTTCCAAATGGATTGCAATGGGCTTATAAAGCAAAGTCTCAGTCCTATTAGGGGAACCTTTATAGGTCGAGGTGCAAATGAATGCAGAGTGTAGGTTGTGTTTGCTTCCATAGGGGTGCAGGTGCCGAGAGAGGTGATGGTCTTCGACGTCTCCTTGTTGTTACTAGGTCCCGTGGAAGTGGTGTCACAAAGAATAGACATAACTTACCTGTGGGTGTGAGGGAGTTTTACCGATCTATGGTGTGATTGGTTAGATGAGGCTTTGGTTGATTGAGCAACATCCAATGTGAGTGTACAGATCATATCTCTGTGGGGTGTGATTGGTTGCAACAGAAACTGTCCAAGCAGCATCTTAATCGTATATGTCCATTCTTTTGTCTGATACTACCAACTATTGGACCTGGCCTCCTCTACTCTGGGCATTTATACAAATACGTAAAGGTAGCATGGGCTCTATTAGTAGTGTCTAGTTGATCCGTGTCCATTGTTCTAAAGGGGTGGTAGGACGTGACAAAAGTCCTTTTCTCAAAGTTAGCTAATGCTATCTCCCACAACTTTGGTACGAGGAGTCCACCCAATTCAAATGCCAACTTTGAAGATCAAATCGTCTATAGTGGGTATTTCCTCAAAGTAGCTATGTATCAAAGCTACTACGCCCAGTTTTGTATCCCCGGTAAGAAGCTTTGTATTCAAGCAAAAGACAATCAAGCAACCTACAAAAAACAAACTCAAGGACTCTCATATACCAATTATCCCTAAATCAACTCCCAATCCAAGTGGTCCAACTATTGAAGATGCTTCAGACAAAGATAAACCAAAACAGCACCCTACATCTGTCTCTCCACTCAGAGAAGTGGTAGAAGAACCTTTGGAAGATGGTGAGCAAGCAACCCTAGTTCATCATAATATTCCAACAAAAGAGGCAGTTGTTGAAAAGTCAGTTGAAAGACACAACCTTGTTGCCAAAAATGTCAAAGCACAAACAGAAAAACCCTTTAATATGGAGGCTGAAATAAGTAAGTTAAAAGTGTCCATCCCATTATCTGAATTAGCCAGGCATGAAGTTTTTAGGGAACAAATCAGCAGATCATTACAAATTTCAGAAAACAAAGATTCAGTGAACATCCTTGATGATCAACCAGAACTTATATTTGGCCCTGAAGCAAATGGTAAAACAGTAGATGGAGGTGTCCCTCCCTCCTTTATGTGAGTTTAAACATTCATGACAAGGTGCTTCACAATGCAATGTTTGATTCAGGAGTTCGCATAATCTAATGCCCAAATCTGTATGGAAAAGTTGGACCAGATATCACAAGGCCATAAAAAGACTTGTTTTCCTTTGGATTCCAATCAGGTCCGGTGTCTAGGCTTAATCAAGGATCTATGTGTTCTTAATCCAATATCAACCAAGACAATTCTCATGGATGTGGTGGTAGCTAATATTCCACCAAGTATGGAATGTTGTTATCTAGATCCTAGGGTGCCAAGCTACAAGGGTCTTTGCAATAGACATGTCTTATGCCACTATCTCAGTCTTCGGCCAGCCTAAAAGGCTATACCGAGAAACTTTGATGAAGTATGTGGTAAGTAGTCAAGAAAAACCCCAAAATTTTCCCATTTATTCTATACATTCAGACATGCACTCTTTTATCTTATACAACACTGAGATTCAAACCCAAACAAATGTAAAAATGGTGATTTTAAGTCAGGATGAATTCCCAGACAAAGAATCAAAGTTCATATTCAAGAAATCTTGGAAAACAATAAATTAACAGTCACACATAAAGAATCCTATGAGACTGTAAATCAAACTATCCTTACTGAGCAAATGGAAAAAGCTCCTAATACCAGTTCAAATCAAGAAAACCTATGGTATCTAGAGTTTGATGGATCTGTTAATAAGCTAGGAGCAGGGGCAGGGGTTTGGATACATAATGTGAAGGATGATCACGCTAAAGGACATGCATTTAGATTGAATTTCAGGTGCACTAACAACATGGTTGAGTATGAAGCCCTCCTCTTAGGGCTCAAAGTGATAAAAAACTTAGGTGCAGCTCTGATATCAATTTTGGGAGACTCTGACCTCATCATTCAACAAATAAAGGGTAACTTCATTACAAATGATCTTAGGCTGAGGTCATATAGAGCTGCTACAATGGAAATTCTCAACACCTTTCTTGAATCCCAAATGACCAAGATTCCAAGGAATCAAAATCTGCATGCCCATAGTCTAGTAGCTTTTGCAATCTCTTGCAAATTGCCATTCAAGCCTAATCACCTATTCACTGCTGAAATAAAACATAGACCTGCAGTGCCAAATAATGTCAAAAACTGGCAGGTGTTTGAAAATGACACACAAATCAACAATTTCTTGACTTTGAAAGAAGAGTTCTCAAGCACAAAAATGGATACCAACACTATAGAGGAAAGCAATCAAATAGACAAAGTTGAAACACATATCTCTGCTGAAACAACAAACCAAATTCTACATCCCACCAAGTTCACCAAAACAGATTTACAGGAACTTAGTAAAAAAGAAGGTGAGGATGCAATTGCAGTATAATGCGAAGTTATTGAGCTGAAGGATAACTTTCTACCTATAGGCCTGACTCCTTTAGAGGACATTTTTGACTCAAATGAAATCTCTAGGAAACCTAAATTGCAACCATTAAACGCAGAAATTGAGGACTGTAATTTAGGAACTGCAGAAAATCCCAAAATGATAAAATTGTCCAAAGCTCTGCCTCCTGACCAAAAACTCAAGTATATTCAATTATTCAAAGAATTTCAAGATGTCTTTGCATGGAGTTATAAGGACCTAAAGTCTTATGATACTGCAGTAATCCAACACACAATATCTCTCAAAGAAAACCAAAAACCTTTCAAACAGAAACTTAGGAGGGTCAACCCTGTGCTGCTCCCTTTGATTGAGAAAGAAGTTAAGAGAATGTATGAAGTTGGAATTATAGCTCCAATCAGATTCTCAGAATGGGTTTCAAATTTAGTGCCCACTAGAAAGAAGACAGGGGAGATAAGGTTATGTGTTGATTTAAGAAATTTGAACAAAACCTCTTTAAAGGATAATTACCCTTTGTCCAAAATGGATCACATCCTGCAAAGGGTAGTGGGTGCTTCAAGGATATCACTGTTAGATGGATTCTCAGGCTTCAATAAAATCCTAATGCACCCTGATGACCAAGATAAAACTGCTTTCACAACCCCTTGGGGAACATTCAAATATGTGAAAATGCCTTTTGGACTCAAGAATGCAGGAGCAACTTTTCAAAGAGCCATGGATATTGATTTTGCTAAAGAGATCCATGACTTTCTAGTTATTTACCTAGATGACCTTACAGCTTTCTCAAAATCAGATCGAGAGCACCTAGATCATCTAAGGCAAGTATTCTTAATTTGCAGGAAATATGGTATATCATTAAATCCAAAGAATTCATTATTTGGCCTAGAAGAAGGAAAATTATTGGGCCATATCATCTCTAAAGAAGGCATTAGAATTGATCCAGACATAATACAAGCCATCTTACAAGTCCCTTACCCCAGAAACATTAAAGAACTACAAGCCTTTTTGGGAAAGATCAACTTTCTTAGAAGATTCATACCAAATCTGGCTTAGCTAATAAGATTGTTGAACAACATTCTCAAAAAAGACTCTAAGGTTAAGTAGACAATAGAAACTAAGCAAGCCTTTGAAGAAATAAAAAAAGCTTTAACTCAAACACCAGTTCTCACAAGCCCCAATTTTGACAAGGACTTTATCATATTCTCATTTGCATCAGAACATACAATTGTTGTTGTCTTACTTCAAAAAGATGACCAGGGATGTGAAAAACCCATAGCCTTCTTCAGTAAAGCCCTTAGAGATGCTCACTAAAATATCAAATCATGGGGAAAAAAGAAAAAACAAGCAATATGACTTGTAAAGGCCATCAAGGACTTTAGAGTTACATCTTGTACTCTCATGGTGATTTGCTTATCTGCCCAACCTGTTGTTAAAGACATCCTGACCCAAGAAGGCATTGAAGGCAAAAGGGGCAAATGGATAGCTACCATACTGGAATATGACATTGAAATTAAACCAACAAAACTGATAAAAGGACAAGGACTAGCTAAACTCATGACTAAAACTAACTTTCAAGCCCTTGACATAAATCAACTGGATAATGAGCAGGAGACTGCGACTCCACAGATCAATCAAGCATTTTTACAATCACCTTGGTATGTTGACATATCTTTTGTATTATTAAACCTGCAAGCTCCTCCAGGATTATCCAGAACTAAGAAAAGATTTTTGAAAATGAAAGCTTCCAAATTTTGCATTTTAGATCATGTTCTCTTTTGGAAAAACCATGAAGGTGTTTTATTAAATTGTCTAATCAAAGAAGAAACTGAAAAAGTACTTAAATAATTTCATGCAGGGGATTGTGGTGGACATTTGTATTGGAAATCAACTGCTGATAAAATCCTAAGGGCTGGATTTTATTGGCCCACCCTGTTTGCTGATGTGAAAAAATATGTAACTTCTTGCCACAAATGCCAAATTTTTCAAGGCAAGAAAAAATTGTTGCCTCTGCCCCTCAAGCCCATTTCCACTGGGAAACCATTTCAACAATGGGGTTTAGACTTCATTGGGGAAATCCACCCTTCATCCTCTGGCCATCACAAGTGGATTTTGACTGCTACAGACTATTTTACCAAGTGGATAGAGGCCATCCCTTGCAGGCAAGCCAATGACTCCGTAATCATTCAATTCCTTGAGACCAACATCTTGTCTAGGCTTGGCTGCCCGGAGAAAATTATTACAGACAATGTTGCTGCCTTTAAGTCTAAGAAAATGATTAATTTTTGTCATAAATACCACATTACCTTGGGCCATTCCACAGCCTATTACCCTCAAGGTAATGGCCTAGCTGAATCCTCCAACAAGAGCTTGATCAACATCATTAAGAAAGTCTTGGAGGAGAACAAGAAAAACTAGCATAAAAAGCTTGTGAATGCCCTATGGGCAGACAGATTGACCACCAAGAGATCTATTGGGACCAGTCCCTATCAATTGGTCTATGGAATGGAGGCAGTATTCCCTTATTCTTTGGGAGTCCCAGTGATAAAGCTGCTACAAGAGATACAAGCAGAACCTAATGATATTCATAGAAGGATCAATCAAACTATTCACTTTCAACAAACAAGAGAGGAGGTCTATCACAGAGCTCAAGTTCTACAAGAAAAGCTTAAAAAGATATTTGATAAAAGAACCAAAGCAGAGGATTTCTTCATTGGGGATAAAATTTTAAAGTGGGAATCCAGAAGAGAAGATAGAGGAAAACATGGAAAATTTGATTTCTTATGGAGAGGACCATTTATCATTCAGACTATACAAGGAAACAAAACCTACTTTTTGAAAAGTTTGGATGGTACAGAGGCAGATGGTGGACCAGTCAATGGCAAGATGCTGAAGCATTATTTTCAGCCACTTTGTTAAAAATGCCAGCACTTTAATTTGTACATAGTAGTGTTTACTTTCTGCAGTTTATTAAAGCAATAGGATAGGGAATAAGTTACAGCAAATTTTGAGGAAAAGGCAAGGAATTGTGCCACCTTTAGGTATTGCATTTTTAGCATATCAGAAGAAGCTAAATAAACAGACTTGGGAGTTGTGAAAACAATAAGAAATAATCAAACAGAGGACCCAAAACAGTGTTGTTATCTTTGGGAATGAGTGCATGAGAAATACAGGCATTGCAAAAGAGCCCTTTTGTGAATAACAAAGGAGAAATTTCAAAATACAACAAGAACTGAATACAAGGCCATCTGACCTGTTGTTCTTAAATTTTCACTAGAAAAATCCATCCCCAAGTGGAGCCACTATTAGCTTCCTATACCAATAGGTTTCATCTTTCATGATTGACTGGAGAAGTGCCAAATATGTCCATCCTTTTCATGCTACAAAGGTTCCATATTTTGAAGAATTTCACTATGTATAGGTGGTTGACTCTTGTCACAATTAATGAATAGCCAGATAGTCTAATCCTGGCTAAACCATGTTTGAATTGTACTTGTCTTAGACTAGAGAATAAAGGTCTGCATAAATAGTTCAAGCTTGGCAGACAAGTAGTAGGCAGAGAAGCAAAGGGCATCAACAGCTTAATCAGAGCCCTGGAAAAAATAAGGGTAAACTTAGATAGGAGGGAAACTAAAAGAAAAGAGAAGAATCAGGGTTTGCTAGTTCAAGTGAACCCAATGAAAATGAAGAGAAAATGTTAGGTATAGTAGGTTGGGTAGGTAGTTTTGATGGTATAGAAGTTGTCATCTAATAAAAATCATAAAGTACCATGGCAAGGTGGCTACAAAACAAATGGAGCATGACTAATTCCCCTCCCCATGTTCCCAAGAAACACTTACTAACATTCCCCCCAAGGGCAATGAGATCTTCTCATTGCCTTTAGTCCACTTCATCCCATAGAAAAACTAAGTGAAAAGGTGTTTTAACCTAGGCAAAACAAGCCACATTTCTTGTGTAAAAAGTATTTATTCCATTTTGCCAAAGTTTCCTAAACTTCATCACTTGGCATCCTTTCATTCCCCCCTTGCCTAAGTTTTCACTCTATAAACTTAGCCTAAACCATACAAACCCATCCCACATAATCATATTAACCTACTAACCTTATTATATAGCTCCTATGTATATTCCCCTCCCTTACTATTTATAAATACACAAAATCACTAAAAGATCTAATACCCCGACTCTTGGCTAACTATAGCTATATTTTAAATTTTTTTTAGGGAGTTATTGGTCCACCCGGGGCCAATAACGACCCTCCACGTGCCCATCGGAACTTGTTTGGCCTCTGGCTAAATAAAATAGCTGAAACCCGCATTTTTTCCCCCAAAAACCCATTTTTCCAAAGTCCAAAATACACCAAAAACATTACAAATCGCGAAAAATTAAAGCAAGTCCCCCGCTGCTAACCTACCGCCACCTCCATCACCCGCCAACTGTCTGATCGGCGCTGCCAGATCCGACAGTGGTCGGCGATATCGCGAGCCCTAACCTGTCGAACGATAGTGTCCGGGGGATGGGTGGTATTTCCATCGTACCGAGGACGCGTGTCAAGCGCCCGGTGTGTTCAGAGCCCCCTCCCCCGAAACCACTTCCCCCCAAAAGCAGTGAGGGGAATACCACTTACCACCCACCTGCCTCCCTGCTGATGTCATCCCCACGTCACCTGATGACATCACCCGCCATGTCACCCGCCACGTCATATGCCATGTCACCTGCCATGTCAGCATCCATACCCCGCTACACGACAAAATGACGTCATGCTGACGTCATCAGAAAAAAGTGCCCTGAACCTGCCAAAGTCAAAATTTTGGGTAAAAAGGGGTGAAAACATTGTTTTTTACCATTTACCTTAGTTTTCTCCAAGCGACCTGTGCATGCGAATTTACGTGCAAAAGGCTATTTTCGCCATTCAAGTCTGCCAACTAGCAGTTTCACTACACAGCTCGGCCCCTCGGCCCACCTGGTCACCTGCAAATCGGTCATTCCACTGAGAAAACAGGTATTTACAACCAATTGCGCCCGACCCTGTTTTTATTGGATTTCATTATAAAATCGCCCACAGCACCTATAAATTTGAAAAGGAAACACTATGTTGCTGCCCAAATTATCCTAGAACCTCTGTCTTGCTAAATTCACCACAAAATCGCACAGTGAGATAAAATTGAGCTCGTTCGGCCCTGCAAACTCTCCAAGAAACCCCAAAAGCTGCCTTTTGCCCACAATTGAAGCCCATTGTGCCAAAGAAGCCCATAGCTCTTGTTTCTCCAGCTAACTTCAATCCACAGAGCTAAATTGAAGCCAACAAACCAGTTTCAACGGTAAAAATCCTAGAGAAATCCACAGAGCCATCGTTCTGCCCATTTTGCTTGCATAGAGTCAAAATTTCCAATTTTAAAGGCAACAGAGCTTAGCCATGGAAGGCCCAGTGGCCTTGAACATCACTCCCCTTAATGCACCCCACAAAGAGTTGGAACATTTTCCCTTGGCTGATAGAGACTATCTAATCCAAGACCTAGTAGGCTACCAAAACCATCTTCAAGCAGTCTGTGAGCTCAGAAATAGTTACTTAAATCAAAATGATGTCTATGGCATTTGGGAATCAAATCTACCCAGATACTACCTCCCCTCTGTGAATATATTCCCTGAGATCATTCACCTCTGTTGTGAGAATTATGAGCCAACAAACAGGGCAATTAAGAGTCCATCTGGGACTACCCTTTTTCATATTACTCCTGACTCTATAAATCAGATGTTGAACTTCAAACCAACCCACCTCCAGTTTCCTCTTACCATGAAGTACTTGCTGGATGAAGGTCCCAAACTCTCCAGCTCAGAGATAACCAGAATTGCCAAAGTGTTCATGAGAGCAGATCGCCAGCCTAAGGAGCCACCTCCTTTTCACTATGCCTCTTTCACTGAAGTGGGTAGATTAGTTGTTGATATGATATCTTTTGTTTTGGGGTTCAAGACATGTGAGCATATTGATGAAACCATATTGGTTATGATGTCTATCTTTACCCCAGGGCAGCCCCCTGCTATCAAATACAACTATGCCAAACTTATTGCCAACAAGATACATGACCAATTGTTGAGGCTAGACAGGGAGGGAATATTTAAATACTCATCCTATATCTATCATCTATTCTTATATTACCAGCCAGATATCTTCCAATTCCCCATTAGAAAATTGGACCATAAAGGGGAAAGGAGGTCTGTGATTTTTTGGACCCCAATCTTTCATGAAGTCTGCAACTCTCCCTACTCTTATTGTGAGTTTGTTGATTTATTTGTATACCCAGTCTCTTCTCTCATGATGAGAACTCCTCCTCCTAGACCGACACATGATATGCAAAAAATACTACAGCTCTCCAAAAATTATAAAATAGGTGACTGGTACTTCTACCAGAATCACACTATTCTGAGGATATATGGCTGTGAGCTATGCCCCTACAGGCTGCCCAGATATGTGCCAATGATACTATTTTCCTTGGAATATTTCAGGCAATTCATCAATTCAGATCTGAGTCACTTCCATAGCACAAAGAAAAAGGCCCGATTGAAACTCAAAGACCAGTTAGGCCCCTTTGTTATGAACAAGAAAGAGGGATGGAAGGATGTTGATGAAATATTGGGTCAAACCTCAGACTCAAGAGAAGCTTTTGGTGGGTACCCTATGACCCATATGGCTTTATCAATGCAAGAAGGGTAAAATATAGGTTGGCACCCTATGAACATTGGAGCATCCCTAACATAGAAAAGTTTGCCAACCAAGATGAGTGGGTGCAGGGCACACTAGTTGAAGAGTTAACTGAGGAAGAGAAAATGGAACAAACCATGAAAATTTTGGAAAAAACTCTTGACTTAGATTCTTTTGGGCAGGTGTCTTTCAAAAAACCACAGCAAACCGGGGAAAGCTCGTCAACTGCCACAACTGCACAACAAGTTGCCCAGGAAAGGACTACAACAATAGGGATAGCAAAGGGCAAGGAGTTGGTAGTTTCAGAACAAGAAACAATGGAAAAATAGCCTACTACCTCAAAAGAACACAGTCAAGGGCAAGCCCCTTCACTACAGACATAAGCACCAGAGGTACCAGCACTGCAGACTCCTCTTCCTAAGGAGAGAAGTAAGAAAAGGGACTGAGAAGAGACCACACCTGCAAGTGGGTCAACAGGGCAGCAAGAGGCCAAGAGGCAAAGGGTAGATCCTCCTGAAGAGGACATTGTGGAAGACATCACTGAAAGCACAAGAGGAGAGAGGGCCATCAGCCAACAGACTTCCGCTAGCTCTCATAGACAAGAAGGGGAGAAGCAACATGGAATGGAAGTCTCCTCCTCAAGGTCACAAGCCAAGAAATGATCAGACATCAAACAATCATTCATAGAGATTAAGGCTCAAAATGAGTCATTAAGAATTTAGTTGTATAATCAATTTCTTAAGATGACACCCTCCAAATAGCATAGACTAATGGCAGCCTATGACATCAAGGAGGAGAAAATTATCTTAAGTCATTTCAAGCCTAAGGTTCAACAACCACAATCTGCAGCTGACTACATAAGGACCAATCTAGAGGTCCTTGCCAAAGACATACACCCAATGGACCAAATATAATTGCACAAACAAACGAGTGAAATGGTCTATGCTACACTGGCAGAGAAGGCAATGCTGGCCCACCAATTAAAAGAGTCATTGAGTAATACAACTGCTCAATTGGATTTGGAGAAGATCTCTTCTCTAGCCAAAGACAACCAAATAAAGACTCTGGAAGAAATAATTGTTGAGTTGGGACATGATCCCAAGGATGCCAAGGGCATCAAAGCATTGATCAAAAAGAAGGAGGAAGATATTGCTGCCCTTAGAAAGTAATTGAAGCTGCCTATCACCATGCATCCACAAACAACAGAACTAGCACAAGAAAAAGCAAAAGAGGATGTCATGGATTTATTGATGAGAATTAATCAAAGGCTAATGAAGGCAGAGCAAGAGTTGGAGAAAGCATTGCAAACTAAGCAGGGAGATTCGACCTCCCAGCCACCCGAAACAGCTCCAACAATTGTCTATGCTCCCCCCATAGATACAGCAGCAATCCCTCCCACTGAGCCAGCATCAACAACAGGTACAACAACTACAGATGCTACAGCAGTAGCAACAACAGAGCCTGAGACCAGCATGAGGATGGAAGAAATGATGAAGGCAGTGAAAGAGCTAGAAGCTCAAATGTCAGAGCTCAAAGAGGCAAAAGAAAGACTAGCCAAGCTAGAAGTGAGCTATGACAAATCAAAAATAACAGTGGCAGAGAAGACCAGAGAGGTGAAGGCCCTGGAGAACAAAGTGAAATCATTGGAAAAGGATCTCACCTTGCATAAACCTCTCGCAGACATTAAAATGATTTTGTGGACCAAGATTGGCCAGTCCATTACTGACCAGTGGCGATTAATTCAGACAATCTATGAACAAATTGAATTAATAGAAAGGGCACAAGAGCAAATTCAAAGGGCTAGGGCATCATTAGGAAATATGCCTGAGCGGGCCAATAGGCTCATCCATTTTTTGAATACCAATACTAAAGAACAGCTAACAGCTTTGGACATCTCGGATAGGACAAGCACCATTTTGACAGTGAAGAAGGTGCTAACAATGAGAAATTTTATACAGACTTTGGAAAGGAAGTGTCAAGAAATTCAGATGGACATTAATGCCTTCACAGAGAAATTCACAAACTTGCAGCAGAAGGGTCTACCCAGTTTAGTAACAAGCAATCAAAAATTGTTATCACATCAACAGTATGCTCACTGGGTAAACATGTATGTAACAAATCAGATCACTGCATCATCCAGCACCTCAGAAGACACAGGGCCTCCTTCCAGACAAAATTTATATGACAAATTGGAAAATTTGTTTTTTATAGAGCATGAAATAAATCATCTTTTTGAAGTCAAGCCTAACTTTTACAGGTATACTGAGGCTAATGAAATACTTGTAAAAATACAAAGACATCAGTTGCCTACAGAACAGTGGTGGTAGAGTATGCTGCAAGTTTTGCCTAAGTAAATTTGGATCTTTCTTCCTATGTACACTTGGTCAAAGAGCAAGACACGTGGCAAATATGAAGGAAGGAGCTCAAGCGAGGATCAGGACACATTAAAGATGAATCAAGAGCAGGTGAACAGATCAGGACAACAACGCAGGAAGGCAAATCAAGGGCATAACTACCAGCCGAATTCCTGGGTGAAAAGTCTAAAATATCTTGTCAATTAAAGCAGCCAACACAACCACAATAACTCCTACCTTTACTTCGGCATTTATTTCTCTGACAGAGTAGCTGAAGGAAGTTATTGCTTCTTATCTTATCCTCAATATATTTTGTAAACTCTCTTTTTGTATAAATACTCCCCCAAGGAATGTATTCGGGGTTGGTGATTCTCCTATTGGACTGCGCTGTAACTCTGATATTTATTAATACAAAGGCTGTTGAAATGCATTGCTGCTGGACCTTCTGAATGTGGATGTGATGATTCTGGACTCTGCTACAGAATTCTTGTGTCTTTCTTTGGCTCAATAAGTTATTCTAAACTGTGTTTTTGTGTTTTCTATGTTTGCAAATCTCATGTATGTTTCACAATCTTAACAACGGGAAAAAAGAATAGCCCAGAACTTGTTTAAATACACTCTATATTCAATTCCTGCTGTTATTTATGTTTTCTTCAGAACTAGCATAAACAGAAATTCTTAAATGCTTCTGTTTCTACTAATTCTTTCATTCTGAAAATTGCCAAGGAATTCTTCACTGCTCCTTGACAATATTCATGCACCTTCCTCTGCCACCATGATAAAGGATCCTTGACTACCCTTTACCCCCTGGCCTACACCCCATCAATAACTAGCTTTCAATATTGTTCCAAAGATGATTATCTTGCTCTGTAGTATTGCCTATCATCACAGAAACACACTCAGTAGTCCATCTTCATAGACTCCACTGCCCAATGGAATAAACTCTTTCAGACTTGCATCCTACCTCTGTTTGAAATCACCATCCAAACAAATTTAAAAACAAACCTCTGTACATCATAACTAGCATAAAAACTTCAAATAAACAAAGTTAAATTATATAGAGAGAGCCCTCTCTAGATGCAGTTTGGCTAGAAATTGCATCTAAAATAGTGGTTAGTGGTTACCTCAACCGTATTCCCTTTTCTCACAAGTTTTGGGGAACAACCTCAGTGATAACAGGTAGAACAGATGGATGTGAAGACAGCATTTCTTCACGGGTATCTAGAAGAGGAAATATACATGAAACAACCTAAAGGCTTTGTGGTGAAGGGTAAGAAAGAACTTGTATGAAAGTTAAAGAAGTCTTTGTATGGGTTAAAACAGTCACCAAGGATGTGGTATAAGAAATTTGATACATTTATACGGGGACTTGGCTTCACCAAAAGCAAAGCAGATCACTTTGTGTATTTTAAATTAATTGGTGACCATGTTATTTATCTGGTCTTGTATGTGGATGATATGTTGCTGGTTGGAAATGACAAAGAGATTATCCAAGATTTGAAGACCCAATTGTCCTCCAAATTCGACATGAAAGATCTTGGTGTTGCAAACTATATTTTGGGCATGGACATTAAAAGAGATCCGACAAAGAGGAAGCTCCGGTTAAACCAGAGGAAGTATGTCGAGACAATATTGCAGAAGGTTTAACATGCAGGATAGTAAACTGGTGAAGGTTCTTATTCCTATAGGTGTGAGGTTATCTATTGAATAGTGTCCCAAGACACAAGAAGAGGAAGAGGACATGTCCCATGTTCCATATGCAAGTGCAGTTGGTAGCCTAATGTATGCAATGGTCTGAACTAGACTAGACATTGCACATGCAGTGGGAGTATTGAGCAGGTTTATGTCAAAACCAGGGAAGGAGCACTGGACAGCAGTGAAGCGGGTTTTCAGGTATTTGCGTGGCACTAGTGATTATGGTTTGTGCTACCAAGGAAGATCA
>APFE030835862.1:169630-196260 GCA_000404065.3 Pinus taeda | reverse complement strand
TTGCCCATTCCAACAATGGTAGTTCTCGGATAGATCTTTCTAACGCGCTATCGTACACGTCAAACGGAGATCGTATGCCAAAGTTACGACCCCGGGAAATTGATGTACCAATTTACCCAAAACGGGGCCCACAATTTGGCGTTTCATCTTCTAAGGGTTGGTTTTGGAATGTTAAGGGTTTTCCATTGTTTTTCAATAATAAATCGGCCTTTGAGCCTCATTGTAACAGAAGTTGGGAATAGTTCAGAGACATGTAGCCGCACATCTCTTCTCAGAGATAAGCTACCATAGTCCTAGCTGATTTATTTCCAATTCTGGTTGTAAGCATATTTCGGTATTTTCCATTAATGAAATGAAGTGTTATTTCCGCTGCATCTCTTTATTTATGGTTATCGCATCTCTTTATTTATCGTTATCTCTGTAATCTATTGCGTTCCTGTTTAAATCCAGATCATCCACACCATTTATCTTAGCTTCTGTTAACTTTTGTGCAAGTGACACTTGTGCACTTGGTCTTGTAATTTTGATATATCATGTAGCATTTCTTCGTCTTCTTGATGAGTCATACTAGAGCTTTCAGGTTGCTTACTAGGTGTTTGAATTTTCTTTCCTTGGGGCATCAGTTACCGATAATAATGCTCTACTATGCCCTTTGAATTCCTTCAAAAAAAATTTACAAACCAAGCTTAAGAAAAAATTTAAAAAATCTACACACCATTTTTTGCTTTGTAGGATCTCGATATTGTCTCTGATGTATCTCTGTACTTTTGGATCATCCAGTTTTGAAATTTTCACAACAATAGCCCTCTGTGTCCTCTTTCCAATGCCACCAGTCTAATCCAAAAAGGATTCTCCAAGGAAGAGTTATGTGAAATCTCCCACAGTGACCTGATTATAGAGTAGTTCAGTAGAGCGAACTTGTATGACATTCCACGAGCCACTGCTTCCACCTTTGGCTCTAAAAGATATATACAAGAAGCTATAGTCCATCCTCTTTCTGTACCTTATTACAAAATTTCAATGGGATGCTCAGAGAGAAAGTTATGACAATTTTTCCGTAGGTCACCTGTTTGGAATGTAATTCAAGAGTCTGCAAAAATACCAACTTCCTCAGATCATATCTCCGCAAATATAGCGCAAAAAGCCCTAAAATTTGGACTTGAGGTTCAGCGTGATTTATTCTTAAATGGGTTTTCTTTTAGATTCTGAAACGTTGCAGAAAAAATGTTATAGCGAAAATGCCATAATGACCTATTTGGAGCAGCGAAACCCTAAAATCCAAAGCTCTGATACCAAATGTTATGAAACCAGCTCAAGAAAAAGATAGAAAAGATAGATCAATGCCTTAGAATTCAGCCTCTTCGAGGGGGCAACCTCCTTTAAGTTATATAGATTAACAATTCTTGGATGATTCAAATGACAAAACCTCCTTTGTATATATAGGAGTCTAAGGAGTCACAATATAATCCAGCCGACCTAACAATAATAATATAAAGCCACAAAAATAACAATAGAGGGATTCTATGGGGCAGAGTAATAACAATATGGGGACAATAGGGGCACAACAATATTAATAAGGGATACAACTACAATAGTAATGGGGTAATCACTAGTATTATAGGGACCCAACAAGGAGGGCCAACGAAACATAAGGGAGCACTAGGTCAAATTAATGGATGCAAATGAATGAATAACAATTTGTTACAAGGATTGTCTATGAGTTATAGGTGTGCTAAGCAGGCAGTGACAAGATATATTAGGTAGTGCTAAGGAATGCTACAGGCTGAGGCAACATGCAAAGATGTTCCATGTGCTAGGGTGTGCCAATGCATGCCAAGGAGTGTTATAGAGTGCCAGGGAAACACAAGGGGGCGATAGTTTGAAGTGCATGGAAATGAATGAATACGAGTTTGTGACAGGGAGTGTCAAAAAGTTCTACACATGCTAATGAGGGAGTGGCAAGGTATGCTAGGTAACGCTAAGGAATGATAGAGTGCCAGGGAAACATGCCAAGATGTCCCGAGTGCCAGAGTTTGCCAATGTGTGCGAGGGATTGTTAGGGAGTGCCATAGAAACACAAGGGAGAACTATTTAAAAATGCATGGAAATGAATAGATAAGAGTTTGTGATAGGAAGTGTCAGTGAGTTCCAAGTGTGTTAAGGAGGGAATGAGAAGGTTATATGCCAGTTAGTGCCAAGAGATGCTAGAGTGCCAGGGCATGTGAGGGAGTGCTAGGGTGTGCTAGGGAGTTGAAAAGCATGCAAAGGAATGCATGGGATGCTAACACGTGCCACATAGTGCTAATGGAATCCAAGCAATGCAGTAGATTCTAACATGTGCCACATAGCGCCAAGGTATTGGTAGACATGCCAGGTGTTATGGCATGTCAAGATGCAAACTATGTTGCTTAGTTGTTTTACGACCAAGGTTGGATGTGAACCTTGTATTCTTAACATGTTAAGTTGTATGAGTTGAGATTCAACCTGAGTAGCCTAAGATGAGTTATAGTAAGTTCTTAGGTGATCAAGACATAATATATTTGTAGTAACTATAACTTTTCCAAGCTATTGTAGTCGAGGCAGGATTTGATTGCTTTCCCATGTTGCAAAAAAAGTAGGTGTAGTTGTGATGGCATGATAGCTAAGGAGTGTCAGGGCATGCTAAGGAATGAAAATGCATGCTAACACATGCCAGACA
This sequence comes from Pinus taeda, assembly GCA_000404065.3. Classification (NCBI taxonomy): domain Eukaryota; kingdom Viridiplantae; phylum Streptophyta; class Pinopsida; order Pinales; family Pinaceae; genus Pinus; species Pinus taeda. The sequence continues at coordinate 193,562 of APFE030835862.1, read as the reverse complement.
ATGTAAATGTATGCCAAGGAGTGTCAATGGGGATTTTTAGGGAATCACAAGGGATAAATAGGTCAAAATGCATGGAAATGAACGAATAAGAGTGTGTGTTAGTGAATTCCAAGTGGCCCAAGGATGAAGTGTGTTATGAGAATTTTACAATACGAATTGCACAAGGCAAGCCTATGACTATGATAAGGGGATGGGAAAAGTAGTTTCAGACAAAGGGAGACTTTGGGCTGGGCACAACATTATTTTTTTAATGACTTGGTTAGTTTAGCAAGTCACAAAAAAGGTAAGCTATCTATAATGGCATAAAAACTAGGGAGTGCAACGTGTGCCAGGGAAGTCCAAGAAGTGCTAACACATGCTACACATTCAAAACACATGTTAGGCATGCCAAGACATGCCATGTTCTAAGAAGTGGCAAGATGTGACAGGTGTTAGGGTGTGGTGCCAATGCATTCTAGGGAGTGTTAGGGAGTCCCAAGAAACATAAGGGAGTACTAGTTTCAATTTCATGGAAATGAATGAATAAGAGTGTGTGATAGGGAGTGTTAGCGAGCTCCAAGTATGCTAAAGACGGAGTGATAAGGTATGCTAGCTTGTTCCAGGGCATGATAGTGCTAGGGAATCATTCCAAGATGTACCAAGTGAAAAGTTATGCAATGCATACTAAGTAGTGTTAGTGAATGCTACGGAAACAGAAAGGAGAATTAGATCAAAATGCATGGAAATGAATGAATAAGATTGTGTGATAGAGTGTCGGTGAGTTATAGGTGTATTAAGGAGGGAGTGAAATGGTATGCTAGGAATTTGTAAGGCATTCTAAGGTGATAGGGAAATATGCAGCCAAGATGTGCCAGGTGCCAGGGTGTGTCAACATGTGCTAGGAAGTGTTACAAAATTCCATGGAAACATAGCCACTAGGTCAAAATAATGCATGGAAATGAATGAATAATATTTTGTTACAGAAAGTTTCAATGAGTTCCATGTGTGTTAAGGAGGGAGCAACAAGATATTCTAGGTAGTTCTAAGGCATGCTAAAGGCTAGGGAAACATGCCAAGATGTGTTAGGTGTTAGGGCATGTCAATGCATGCTAGGGAGTATTAGGGAGTGCCATGGAAACACAAGGGACCACTAGTTTAAAATGCATCAAAATGAATGAATAAGAGTGTGTGAAAGGGACTATCAGTGAGTTCCAGGTGTGTTAAGGAAGGAGTGACGAGGTGTGCTAGGTAGTGGGAAGGAATGCTAGAGTGCCAGGGTGACATGCCAAGATGTACTAGGTGCCAGGGTGTGTCAATGCATGCCTGGGAGTGTTAAGGAGTGCCATGAAAACACAAGAGAGAACTATTTCAAAAATCATGGAAATGAAGGTTGAATAAGAGAGTGTGATAGGGAGTGTTAGTAAGTTTCAGGTGCGTTAAGGAGGGAGTGACAAGGTTATATGGTAGGCAATGCCAAGGCATGTCGGGGAGTGGGAGGGTGTGCTAGGGAATGTGATACCAAGGAATGAAAGGGTTGCTAAAACATGCCACATAGTGCCAAAGGGTTGTTAGACATGCCAAGTGTTCTCGCATGTCAAGATGTAAACTATCTTTCTTAGTTGTTTTATGGCCACGTTTGGACATGAGCCCTAACTTCGTAACTTGTAACTGGTTGAGTGGGATAAGCTGAAATTATACATGAGTAGCCTAACATGATTTATAGTCAATTCTTAGGTGAGCAAGGGAAAGTCTAGTTGTAGTAAATGTAACTTGGTCAAGTTGTTGTAGTCAAGGCATGTTTCTGGGAAAACTAGTATTCCTAAATAATGCTAGCCCTCTAGGTTTGGAAGCTACCCTAGAAAAAAAAGTTTAAAGCATTCAACGATTTATTCTATGTGTAACAAATAAGAGAAAGATAATGTAACCAACCTGGAACTTCCGCTTAATCCCTTGCTTGCTCTCTCTCCCCTTTAACGGATCCTACAACTCCTCCCTGTACTTAACACACTTGGAGAGTACCTGCACAAGTACAAAAGCAAAGAACCGTCAAAGCATCGTGATCTATTACAACATAAAAATTACAAAATTAGATATCTAATGAACAAATAATAACATTCAAAATTGCACAATCATATGGAAGAAAACTTGAAGAACTTTATTAATAGAAGGGAGAATTACAACCGAGTTGTCTGATCCAGCATCATCCTCCCAGCTTCAATCATTCTTTACCTCATGAAATAGCAAGATCAGACCAACAATGCTCCTTCCTCAATTACAAACTATCAACACTTCCTTGCAATTCACAATATTCCAACCTCTATATCTGTTGAATTGGAGATCCATTTATAGATGTGTGCAAGGGTGTGAGTCATCCATGGCGTTTGATTAGTGTCATTCTACTTGTTACAATTGGTTCTAATTGGATATTTCTTAGATTCCTTATTCATCGTAGGGTGAATTCAGAGAGGCAAGTGGTACATGAGAATTTTCTAGAAGATTCCATGAGCAACCAGCTAGCAATCTATCTCAGACATTTGTCCATCCTTGCCCATCACACCCTATAAAAGGCATAATCAGTATGCATCGCACCTTGGCAATGTACCACTGAGTATGCATTGCACTTTTCCAATGGAGCAGTCAGTATGGTTTAATTTAGGCTATTTTTGGATTTTTTCTCAGGTGGAACTTTTGGGGAATGATGTATTCAGATGACTATGTTCCTTTAGGGCATGAAACAACTCTTTTATGGGTTGATGAGCCCTATTTTATCGACATATAAGTTTGGGGTTGATGTACCCAAATATGTTTATAACAGTTCCCCCCTAAAGCATGAAGTTGTAAATATTGATGTCGGGTGAAATGCTTTATCATGAGGATCCGAAGTTTGGAACTATAAGAGTACCTGCATAAGTTACAATACAATACATCATCATAATATAATTTTCATGATATAGCTTAGGGAGGCATTCCCATGCTCAGCTTTATAAATTCATTTCATGTACATATATGAGATAGATGTCTGTAGATATATACTAGTGATTCTTTAGATATAGAGTCATCATCCATGGTTAGGATGACCATCTGTGTAGAGCCTTTTGTACATTTGATGTTTTCTATGTCCCTAAATATATTGTAGCCCAGATGGATGAAACTAGATCTAAGGTCTTCAAACTCCTTCAATATTGGCTCGATGTACAAGTCAATCCATGTGCAAAGATATTTTGAAGTCAAACATGGAAAGACATCACTTGATTACCAGCCAATGATGTAAGTTGTTAACAGACACGAGAGGAATCACCGATAATGATAATGACCCTCAAGGTACTATAGTACAATTCACGTGGTGTGAATATATGATTTGACATCAAACACCATGGAAAATCTTTCAGTCGAAGGCCATTGATGTTAAGTTGTTGCCGAAAGTGAGAAACTTGCCATTGATGTATGCAAGCTTCAAAGCACTGAAAGGGTTGTGTCTAAGTCAACTTCTTGGATAATGAGCTGATGTTGACAAGAAGTGACTCATCATATGAGGGCCTTGATGTATCCCACATCTATGACACAAAATGAAGAAAATGATTTTTGGAGGTGAAAATGAATTGACGACACAAGGTTTAGGAATGGCAGTCATGAAAAAGTGAAGGTTGGAGGTATTGCAGTGGATGAGAAATTAACTGGATGGTAGTTTTTTCAACAGAATGACTTCTCTCGAACATGTTGGTGACCCCAAAAAGATAGCATTAACCCCAATATATGGATGGTATGAAAGACCAATGGTGAGATGACTGGTGAATGGAATAACCCAACCCGACTCAATAATTGTGATGAAGTGAAAGTTTCATGTTCAAGAGCGACTTGCTACCATAAATTCTTCATGTTTTCTTCCCCTTTTTCCCCAGTCATTGCTAACCAGTACTTTATTTTTATCAAGCTTGAGGACGATAACATATGCTTGTTCTATAATTCGCCCTTCGAGCAAACCTGTTGCTATTTAATGTTTTAAAGAGTAGCGATAGTGAGACTTGGTCTCATCTAGATGGACAAGTTTGTCGCTATTGTTTTAACGAGTATAACAATAAGGATAAATCGATCCTTTTCATGTTTAGAGAGTTTGAAAAGGGACGAAAAGAAAACTCCACCAGTTAATTTTCGTAAAATAATCCCTCAGGTCTCGAAAAGGATAAAATAATACAGGAGGGATGACATTTCCAATCACTTTAATGAGATGGAAAGGCCAACCACTTGACAATATTTTCATATTTAACGAATCTGAAAAGGGTTTAAAGAGGACTCGATTTTGAGGAATGAGTGGTGTCCAGGGTAGCAATCAGTTCCGGTAATTTTGGAACTTCTCAAAACATGATGATTTCTGTGAAGAGGCTAGCTAATAAAACTACTCGTTGCAAATGCTCCTCAAAAAGGGGTAAAATAGCCAAGTGGAAGTGTATGATAGGCCAAAGGGATGGTGGTGATGGGATGTACATGACCAAGGTTCAAAAGGCTGATAGAATGGAAATCACAAAGGTTAATTACTTATAAATGGGTTCATTTTTTGGCAAGATTGAACCATGGGGAACTATGCTTGGATTCAATTTCATTTTTACACAAGCTTGAAGTGAAAAAACTATTCTTGGAGTCAGTTTCATTTTTACATAAGCTTGAAATGACAAAACTATGCTTGAAAAAAGGGTTTCATGCTCCTAGCATGATGAAAAGGAGAGTCTCCAGTAACCAGATGGAAATCATTGTGGTGAAGCAGGAAGGTTATCCAACACTTCTTTGGCTTCATCCAGAATAGACAAAGGTGAATGTTATGATAGACCAATCATATAACCTACAAGGAAACTTATCTTTAGTACTAGGTGCATCCCCTAAAGCTTCATTACATTCACCAGACTACTCATGGTTATGAGGTGGATGGAATGAAGGTTCAATTGATACCGTTGATGCAAATGGACCATTTAGGGATGATGATTGACTTGGAGCTATGTTTGGACAGGGAAATGAAAGCTGGTCAATAGTGACAATCTTCCCTTCATGTGAGAAATGCATCACTCAGAAGAGTGTTGAAGCAATAGCTTCCATGTTATAAACATAGTCATGCCCAAGAAGTAAATTGTAATCTAACAGCCCTGGGTCTACCATCACGTTCAGATGAATGATTTTCCTTCCCAAAGTAATAGGTAAATTAGGAATGGTCCCTAATGGTCGACTTGTTCCTTTGTTAAATCTTAACAGATTCTAAGTAACAGGCGTAAGCGGTGGTGAACCAAGCACTTTCGAAGCAGTTGAGGAAATGATACTCACTGATGCACCTTCATCTATAATAGTGTCAGAAATGATAATTTTACAAACATGTACTATGATCTGGAAAGGTACATAAGAAGGAAGGTGGGATCTAGCCAGTCAATTCCAATCAAAGGAAGTGACTAGACTACTTGGAGGAGGTGCCAAAGAAACGAGAGAATTAACCCCTTGAGTTATGAGAACTAGACGATTTCCCTCCCATCTTGGTGGAATAGGAGGATTGCCCCCAAGTTCATTAGAATCTGAGGTAACAAAAAGAACTTGAATGATATCATTTTCAATCTCTTCGGGATAGGTACGATTAGCTGAAGGTGAAATTGTGTCAATTGTTACTTTGACCTGTTGATTTTGGTCGGGTATATACTCATAAGATTCACTTTCAAAGAGAGTGGTTTTGACCGACAGTTGATTTAAGTCAGTCGGTTTTTCAAATAGTGAAGGACTTAGGGAGAGTTTCTTGTAACCAGATGGAAGTCATTGCGGTGAAGCAGGATGGTTATCCAACACTCTTTTGTCTTCATCCAAAAAGGGACAAAGGTGAAGGGAATGATTACCTTCACATAACCTACATGGAATCCTGACCTTTCCCTTTTGTCCATGAACTTTACTATCACTAGTTGATGGTGTGTTACCAACATGATCTCCAAAGGTTGATGACACCGAACGGTGTGAACGGGAAGACCATTCTTTCAAGATCCAAGGAAAGGAAGGAAAGTCTCAATGAAAATAGTCTCCCGTGTGGATTATGCATGGATATTTGGCTTTGGAAAGTTTAATGGGTGGATTTTCATTAGATGATGCATTCAAAGCAACAACTACTTGGTTGCCCCTTTACTAAATCGACTTCTTCTTCTTCTCCTTCCCTTTCTTCTTCTTCTCAACCACCTGGTTACTAGTATCACTATTTTCACCAAGTGAAGAGCAAGAAGGGGAGGGAGAAACAAATGAGGAAGAAGGAAAAGGGTCAACTTTAGGAGATTGACTTTGTTCAACTGAAGGTGTACCCCCATTTTGAACCAAATAGGTTGAAAACAACCATAATGGTAGGCCAACGGTAAGTCCCGGAAGGGATAATGTAGCCATATAAGGAGCACCAATATTTTCTAAGGAAGGAAAAGGACTCAGATTCCCTTCAAAAGGGATTCTTTGATTGCTGGACTCCAGATTTGTCTCTATATATATCAACCTAAGATCAATTAAGGAACAAGGATTTTATTCCGAATTCAACTAATTTTAATGATGCTTTGACACAACTTTGCTTTTTCAATTTTTAAGAGTCAAGAAAAAGCTAAAGATGACTCTAGTCTCCTTCAATTTTTAATGAGCCTGAAAGGACAATTGCTCAGATGGACCTTTTCTTTTAAAGAGTAAAAAAGGAACAAAAGTGACTACTCTAGAAAATCTAGATACAGAGATTACAAAACCAATCACAAAACTACAATATACACCTTGGTGATAAATTAAAAATAAATTACAAAGGACTTATGTATGGTAGTCAATCTTCCCAAATTTTGTGTTCAATGCATTTCAGTTGATAAGGTGGCAGACTCATTTTCCTATGGATAAAGGATATAAGCCTATTGTGGTCTCCCAATATATACGCAACAGTACTGGGAGCACAAGTCCGTGCTAGCACTTGTCATATCAACGAGGAGGAATCACCCAACCTTTAATGAAAATGGTAGCCACTAGTTTTAATGACATTGGAAGATGTCTCTAGCCTAGACCTCTAGATATGTTGCCTTAAGTTCCAAAGCATTGTTAGGTTCATTGAAATTTATTTTAAAGCTGATTTTGTTTATAGTTTTCCTTTCAATGGTTCACCACATGATGATGATTTGAAATTCCTAATATGCAATCTACAATGATAAACAATCTTTGTTTACTTTGAGCAATGAAAATCCTAGCTACTAGGGAAAGAAAATAATAGTGCAAAGAGAAGAGAGCAAACAGCACACCCTAGTGCATTTCCCTAAATCATATTTTCACACACAAATCTACAACTGCTAAATGCAAATGCATGTATTTTTGTTTGTTCTACTTAGTGTGAAAAATGCCAATAAGGAAAACAAATGCAGCAAAGATTTGAAATGTTTCATTCAAAATGGCATTTTCGACAATTTCTTCTTCAAAAGAGAAAGGAAGACTCAACGACACTTTTCAACTTTGAATAAAAAATTCTTTCGACACATCAAATATAAACTAATCAAACCAAAAACATGAAGAAAAGTTCAATCAATTTATCAAGGGGAGGAAGAATTCACAACACTTCTCTTTTTGACATAAAATGCCAATTACGACACTTTTGTATCAAAGCGACAAATCGATTTAAACAATTTTTTGACAAGGGATTGCAAATGATGAAAAAACACACAAAAAACATTCACTAATTCTAATGTAATTGAGGCTGATATATGTGATGCAAGTAGGCTTCAGTAAGGAGGCATTGTTCATGCGCAGCAAAACAATTAAACAAAACTGAAAACAAAGTAAAAAAACCCTCAATTTCTAGAATGGAAAAAGAGTTCAGTCAATCATCGCACCTGGGCTTCACAGAAACAAAGATGCATCGCAGTTACTACACTTGAGAGGTGTGATGCATACTGAGTTATAGTGGAAGACAATGTGATGGTCCAGGCAGCTCAACTAAAATGGGTTTCAGCTCATATGTGCTATTGTTTTCAAAGAGTTAAGTTGAGCTTTGATGAACATTAAAGAGAAAATTATGAAGGAATGTCTTGAGAGGTTATTGAGATACCAAAAGGGCATCTAGATTTGTTTGTAAATCACATGTTTAATTCAAAAACTAAACCAGAGATTGTCTAAAACAAAATTCATCTCCTATGCAATTGCAGAGCAAGAACAGTTCGATGGCTACCTGGCTTACTTTAGGCTCTGCCTATATTTTATAAAAAAAACAATAACAACAAACAAACATATGTTCTTCCCTAGCGAGGTCACCAATTTGTTTCTAGGAAAACTAGTATTTATAAAGAATGCCAGCCCTCTAGTTTGGCAGCTACCCTAGAAACAACAATTTAAAGCAATTTAACAATTTCCTCTATATTTAACAGATAAGAGAAAGATAATGGAACCAACCTGGAACTTCTGATTAATCCATTGCTTGCTCTCTCTGCCCTTTGACAAATCTTGCAACTACTCCCCATAATTAACACTCTTAGGGAGTACCTACACAAGTAAAACAACAAATAACCATCAAAGCATCACGATATATTACAACATAAACATTACAGAATCAGGTATATAATGAACAAATAATAGCATTCACAAATTATAACATTCACAATTGCACAATCATATGGAAGAAAACTTGAAGAACTTTATTAATAGAAGGGAGAACTGCAACCCAATTGTCTAATCCGCATCATCCTCCTAGCTTCAATACTTCTTCACCTCATGAAATAGCAATATCACACCAACAATACAATGCTCCTTCCTCAATTATAAATTATCAGCACTTCCTTGCAATTCGCAATATTCTAGCCTCTAGATCTCTTGAATTGGAGATCCATTTATAGATGTGTGCAAGGGTCTGAGTCATCCATGGGGTTTGATTAGTGGCATTCCACTTGTTACAATTGTTCCACTTGGATATTTCTTAGATCCCTTATTCATCCTAGGGCAAGTTCAGAGAGGCAAGTGGCACAAGATAAGTTTCTAGAAGATTCCATGAGCAACCACCTCGTAAACTATCTCAGACATTTGTCCATACTCACCCATTGCACCCTATAGAAGGCCTAATTAGTATGCATCACTCCCTGGCAGTGCACCACTTAGTATGTATCGCACTTTGCCAGTGGAGTAGTCAGTATGGTTTCTCAGGTGGAACGCTTGGGGAATGATATCTTCAAATCACTATGTTCCTTTAGGGCATGAAGCAATTCTTTTAGGGGTTGATGAGCCCTAGTTTATTGATATATAAGTTTGGGGTTAATGTGCTCAAATATGTCTATAACAAGGCAAGAATTTCTTTGGTTCCCAAGTGCCAAAAAACATAAGGCTAGTTGTCAGGCCATTATAGCTAAGGAGTGTTAGGGCATGCCAAGAAATGAAAAGGCATGCTAACAGATGTAGGACATTCTCAATGCATGTTGAGGAGTGTTAGGGAGTGCTAAGGAATCAAATGTGATAAAGAATTTAAAATGCATGGACATGAGCAAATACGATTGTGTTCCAAGGAATGTCAATGAATTTGTTATGTAACCAGCTCAAGAAAAAGATAGAAAAGATAGATCAACGCCTTAGAATTCAGCCTCTTCAAGGGGGCAACCTCCTTTACATTACAAAAATGAACAATTCTCGGATGATTCAAATGAAAAAACCTCCTTTCTATATATAGGAGTCTAAGGAGTCACAATATAACCCAACCGACCTAACAATATAAATGAACGCCACAAATAAAAATAGAGGATTCTATGGGGCACAATAATACAAAATGGGACAATAGGGGCACAAAATATTAATTACGGGGTATAACTACAATAGTAAATGGGTAATCACTAGTATTATAGGGACCCAACATGCCCCTCTCCTTCAAAAAAGTGTTGTCCTCAACGCTTGAGTAGTTCTGGATACTTCTGTATAAAATTCTCATCCTCCCATGTGGAATCTTCAGCAGATAAGTTCTTCCACTTGATAAGATACTCTGAAATTGATTGATTTTGTAGCTGTCGAGTTCTTATTTCTATGACAACTTTCGATTCCAATATAATTTTTCCTTCCTCATCAAGTTCTGGCAATATAGTTTGAACTGGGAGCTTGTCGCCTATAACCTTCTTTAAACATGAAACATGGAAAACTGAGTGCAATCGCGAAGCTGCAGGAAGTTCCAATTTGTATGCCATAGTACAATCTTTTGCAACACCTTGTATGGACCATAATACTTTGGTGATAATTTACTATCCTTCTTAGCTTGCTTGAGGGACATTTTTCTATATGGTTGTAGCCGTAGGAAAATGTGATGTTGATCTGCCTGTTGTTTCATTCTATTCTGTGCCAACACGAGGTTATCCTTTAAGAGTTGGAGGACTTGTTGTTGATGTTCGATGTGATGTTCCACTACCCGAACCTTAGAATTTTCTCTTAAATATGATGTGATGGATGGTGGCTGATACCCATAAAGTGCCATAAATGAGGTCATTTGTGTTGTTGTATGGAAGGAAGTGTTATACCACCATTCCGCCAGAGGCAACCATTTGACCCATTGTGTCTGTTTATCAGATACGAAGTAACGAAGATATCCTTCCAAACATTTGTTTACTATCTCATTTTTCCCATCAGATTAAGGATGATAAGATGAGCGATGAGCTAACTAAGTACCAAGACAAGCAAATAATTCTGTCCAAAAATTTCCAGTGAAAATAGGATCTCTATCAATTACAATAATCTTTGGGTTTCCATGTATCTTTTGAATTGTTTCCATAAACGCAGTAGAAACTGTATTGGCTTTAAATGGATGTGATAATGCACAAAAGTGTGTGTACTTGGCAAGTCTATCAACTACCACCATGATGACACTCCTTCCCTCAAACTTGGGTAAACTTGTGATAAAATCCATTGAAACCTCCTCCCAATGTTGGCTTGGAATGGATGAAGGTTTTACTAGACCCGGTGTGTTAATTATTTCAGCTTTATTTTCATGGCAAACCAAACATTCCACCACAAACTTTTGAATATCTGATTTAAGGCCATCCCAAACAAATTCCTTCTTAACCTTGTGGTATGTTTTTAAAAATCTTGAGTGCCCTCCTAAGGGAGAAGTGTGCAATTCCACAAGAATCTTTTGTTTTAGCTGGGAATTCCTATAGAGGTATAAGCGATCTTTGTACCATAACGAATCATTTTACTAGCTAAATGTATCAGACATACTGGAACTTGTTGTAACTTTCGAATAAGTGCCCACACTTCTTCATCATTCTTCCATTCCTCCCTTACTTCATTTATCCAATCTGGTTGGATAATAGAAATGGTGCACAACAATGCTTCCACATCCTCATCCTGTCTTGAGAGTGCATCTGCCACCACATTTTGCTTCCCTTTTTTGTAGATGATTTCAAAGTCATAACCCAACATCTTTGTGACCCACTTTTTTTTCTCTTCAAAGGATAATATTTGTCCTAAAAAGTATTTAAGGCTGTCATGATCTGTTTTTACCTTGAAGTGTCTTCCCATTAGGTAGGGTCGCCATTTCTTAAGTGCATGGAGTATTGCCAACATTTCCTTCTCATAAATAGCTTTGTGTAAAAATTTCCCTTGATTGGATGACTTTCAAAAGCAATGGGTCTTTCATGTTGCATTAGAACAACACCATCCCATTTCCTGAAGCATCACATTCCACAATAAAGGTTTTTGTGAAGTCCGGTGTAGCTAAGACCGGTGCTTGGCACATTGCCTCTTTAAGATGTTCAAAGGCCTTTGTTGCTTCCGGAGTCCATGAAAATGCATCTTTCTTCAATAATGCTGTTAGAGGTGCTGCTATTCTCCCATAATTCTTAACAAACTTGCGATAATACCCTGTCAACCCAAGAAATCCTCGCAGATGCTTTATGGATGTGCGGATTTTCCATTCCTTAATGGCTTTAATTTTGCTAGGGTCTACCTTAACTCCTTCATGAGATACAATATGACCCAGATATTCCACCTCTTGTACTCCAAAGAAACATTTGGATCTTTTTGCATATAATTGTTTCTCCTCCAATAGTTGTAGCACCCTGTCAACATGTTCAACATGATCCTTCCAAGACTTGTTGTAGATTAATATATCATCAAGGAATGGTTTTGAAAATTGAATTCATAAAACCTTGAAATTTTGAAGGTGCATTGGTAAGGGAAAAATGCATGACCAAAAATTCATAATGACCCTCATGAGTTCTAAATGTTGTTTTTGGAATGTCTTCAATCTTCATTCTGGTTTGATGATATCCTGAACGAAGATCCAACTTGGTGAAGTAAATTGATCCATGCAATTCATCCAGTAATTCATCAATGACAGGAATGGGAAACTTATTTTTAATAGTGAGCTTGTTTAGCTCCCTATAATCTGGACACATGCGCCATGATCCATCCTTCTTGTGCACCAATAATACTAGAGAAGAGAAATAACTTTGACTCATTTGAATTATACTAGCCTCTTGCATTTCTGCAACCATACGTTCAATTTCACTCTTTTGGGCATAGAGATATCTGTACGGCCTGATGTTTGGAGGAAAACTTCCTAGAATTAGATGAATAGCATGATCGTGATCACGCATAGGTGGGAGACCTTTGGGAGTCTCGAATACCTTGGAATGATTGTCCAAGACTTTTTGGATATCTAGAGAAATAGATGATTCCAATGTGGAAACATCTAGCGAACATAATTGTGAAATTACACCTCCTTTTTCCTTTTTTAGATTCTCTGTCATACCATTAGAGCTGATTATCTTTCCTGGTTTCCCTGCAATACCCCTTAATTCAACTTCCTTTCCTTCTACAGAAAATTTGCTGAAAATTTCTTGAAAATTAAAAGCTATTGTACCGAGGGATTGTAGCCATTGGAATCCTAGTACAACATCAGCACCTCCCATTGGAATGGAAAGCATTGGGCTAGTCAATACATATTCTCCCATCGATAGCTTGATATTATGGCACTTTCCAGAGCAATTTATTGTTCCTCCATTTGCAAACATCACTTGACATTTTGGTGTTGGATATAGGAAGCAATTCAATTCTTTTTCTACCTTACAATGAATAAAATTATGGGTGCTTCCTGAATCAAGCAACACTATTACCTTTTTCTTCTTGATTTGTCCTTCTATCTTGATGGTTTGAGGAGTGGTAATTCCAGCCAATGCATTACAGGATATGGTTGGATTCATTTCTTTTTTATCTAGGCTTTGTTCATGGAGTATATCCTCTTCTTTTGACCCTTCTTGCTCCTTTTCTTCTTCCTCTTCACAATCTATGTAGAATAATTTCTTCTCAGCACAGTTATGACCTTTAGTGTATTTGCTATCACAACTATAACAAAGCCCTTTTTCTCTTTTTCCTTCCAATTTTTGTGGTGTCAACCTTATAGGTTGTGGAGGACTAGGGACAACATTTCCATCTTTATAGTTGTGAGTGGTATGCTTCTTGGTTGCCATAATTTTGCTTTCCATTTTTCTTTCTAACCTGAATGCCTTCTCTAATGAATCGGGTTCCCAAAGGCGAACATCATGTTGGATATTATCCTTTAAAGACCCTATGAACACATCAATCCTATGTTCCTCTAGAATATCTTTTAACCTTATGGTCAATTTTTGGAACTCCTCAATGTGCTCCATTATTAAACCCTTTTGTTTGACACTTATCAATTGGCTAAGAAAAGTGTTGCTTTTTTTATCCTCATAATGTGCTATAAATTCTTCTGTAAAAATTGCCCAAGTGATAAATTGTTTACGAGAGAAAATCCATTGATACCATACAAACTGATTTGGTTCCAAATATAAAGTTTTCCATACGTACCTTTTGTGTGTTTTGCACATTATTGAGATCGAAAAATTGCTCAATCTGTAATATCCATGTTGCGGGATCCTTGCCATTAAACTTCCTCATATCGATTTTTGGAATATGGTGGGTCTTCGATACAACATTATAGTCTATGGAATCATGATTAACATTTCTTTTGTTCTCATCATGAGTTTCCTTTAGTATCTTTTCACCATTAGTGACCATTCCTTGTAGCAACTTATTCATATTTATTGTCAATTCTTCCATCTTATCATCCACGCCATCAATTTTAGCATCCATGCCATTCATCTTAGCATCCATGCCATTCATCTTAGCTTCCATTCCATCCATATTAGCTTCTACACCCTTATTTAAACCATCCATCTTAGCTTCTGCATCTTTCCTTAAACCATCCATCTTAGATTCTGTTGCTTTTTGTGCAAGTGACACTTGTTGCACTTGTTCTTGTAATTTTGATATATCATATAGCATTTCTTCCTCTTCTTCATGAGTCATGCTAGAGCTTTCAGGTTCCTTACTAGGTGTTTTCATTTTCTTTGCTCGAGGCATTAGTTACCAATAATAATTCTCTACTATGCCCTTTGAATTCCTTCAAAATAAATTTCAAACCAATCTTAAGCAAACATTTAAAAAAATATACACACCTTTTTTCACATTATAGGAGCTCGATATTGCCTCTGATGTATCTCTGTAATTTGAGATCATCCAGTTCTTAAATTACGACCCGCGGTAGCCCTCTGTGTCCTGTTTCCCATGCCACTAGTCTGACCCCAATTGAATTCTCCGAAGAAGACTTATGCCAAATCTCCCACAGTGACCTGATTATAGACTAGTTCAGTAGAGCGAACTTGTATGATGTGCCACAAGTCACTCTTTCAATATTTAGCTCTAAAAAATATATAGAAGAAACTAAAATCCGTCCTCTTTCTGCACCTTTTGATGAAATTCCAATCCAACGCTTAGAGAAACATTTATGATGATTTTCGCCAGGTCACCTATTTGGAATGTAATTCAGGAGTCTGCAAAAATCCCAACTTCCTCAGATCATATCTCCACAAATATAGCGCAAAAAGCTCTGAAATTAAGACCCACGATTTAACACGATGTCTTCTCCAATGGTTTTTTTTTTCAACTTTGGAAACATCGCAAAAAAAATCTTATAGTGAAAATTCCACGATGACCTGTTTGGAGCAGCGAAACCCTAAAATCCAAAGCTATGATACCAAATGTTATGAAACCAGCTCAAGAAAAGATAGAAAAGATAGATCAACGCCTTAGAATTAAGCCTCTTCGAGGGGCCAACCTCCTTTACATTACATAAATGAACAATTCTTGGATGATACAAATGACAAAACCTCATTTCTATATATAGGAGTCTAAGGAGTCACAATATTAACCCAGCCGACCTAACAATAATAATATAAAGCCACAAAAATAACAATAGAGGGATTCTATGGGGCAAAGTAATAACAATATGGGGGCAATAGGGGCACAACGATATTAATAAGGGGTACAGCTATAATAGTAATGGGGTAATCACTAGTATTATAGGGAGCCAACATACATAAACCTAATGTACATAAACCTAATGCATTTAAAAATCCTTGACTTGCATACTTGCATCCCAAATATATAATACCTGTATGATGACCTGCTCTTACCCCAAAGTCCAAGGTTGCAACCTCATTATGATGATCTACATCTCCTGTTCTATCATAGCCAACACATTAGCATCATAAAAACCAATAGAATCATGATGACTTAAATTGCATAGAATGACTTCACAAGGCATATTTGACATACTATTCAAGCATAACCATAACCAAGACCATACATGCATAAGAACTTCATAATCAATCATACACACATGAAGACATACTCTATGACAAAACCTTCAACCTTCACATGGTGAAATCACTACAACCATGATAAAAACCATGCAAATGCAGAAAGCACATGGACTACATGTATAAGGAACACTTATGCAACAAACATGAAAGCATGATTAACACACAACCCAAGGAAAGTACAACCATACTCTAATACCACTTTGTAACACCCTCCTCCTACATTTACACAAGCAACTGGCCAGCTAGGGTAAGCATGCGATGAGAGGCTACTATGATATGATTCAACCTCCTATGTAACCTTAAGGAAATGGAATTGATGGAAATACAACACACAGACCTCCCTCAAGTGCTTCAGAACCCCTAGGAGCTAATCCACCACTCCAGGTGCCCAACCCCTACGTTAACCTAGAATTTACATGAATTAAACCCAGAGCCACTGCCATGACAAGGCATGCATGTGAATTTAAACCTATAGTTTCTCCCATAGTGCCTCCAAGGGAGAGACTATAGACTCTATCAACCAGTTATATGTAAAAGACTACTATATTTAAGCCACTTTTCCAGGGCTAGTCTCCAAACCAATGCCTAAAACTCGATGAGACTTTCGAGATAATAAATGACACCAAGCCAAATCCCCTAACACAAAACTTGATCAATGGCTTGACCTAATAAATCCTAACCATGACAAACATTTTGTTAAACACTTAGTAAATATGCAACCTACATGTGTAAATAACAGATCTCAGCATAGGGGTATCATACTTATCTGATACTTTGTATGAAGCATTGTCTCCTTATCACAGTATTTGTCATTTCATCCATTAGGTCATAGATACATTAATAATTCAATAAAAAGTAAGAACATAATGAGAGCGAAACATAACTGTTGTCATAGCATACATACATAACCAACATAATAGGGACATAAATATCAATGAAACAATGGCCATATAGACCACATATAATCCATCATAATACTCATAGAAATACCAAGCAAAATAACCTTTCAATAATGATGCAAAATCTAAACCTAGGAAGGGACCTCCAAGTTCCACCCGATTGTAGAATGGATGAGCCAAATATCTCTTCAAACATTCACCCCCGTGCAATATTCCATACAAGAATGTGCGATTTCATATACCACATCAATCAAAACTCATCCAGGGATTCCAGAGGCTCTCCACCTCAACCCATCAAATAGTGATTCCATCTCACAGTTGGACATCACAAAACCAACATTAGACCAGTCTCTATCCCAACCTTCCAAGGCTCTAGAGTATTTGTTCCAACCTAGCTCCCAAGACTAATAACTCAACCCACAACTTTTACCAAGCTCTAGAGCATTTTTCTAACTAAGGCTATGGGCCTAGTAACTCAACCCATAACTTTTACCAGGCTCTAAAGTGTTTGTCCAACCAAGGCTATGGGGCTAAAACTCAACCCACCAAGGGTTCTAGAGCATTTTTCCAACCCAAAATATGGGAGTAGTAACTATACCCATGTTGTTTCAAAGCTCTAGAGCATTTGTCCAACTAAGGCTATGGGACTAGTAACTCAATGTTAGTCATTATAGGGATCGAGAGCTCTTGTCCAAAAAAGGCTTCTAGGAACTAATAGCTCAACCCAATCTAGGGAAACATGAGAACGAACTAGAAACAAAGCAAATAAACCCGCCACACCATGTTTATCTAGAAAACAGAAAGGATAGGCAAAGCCACTAACAATCCAGGAAATCCTCCCTGCCAGTGATAGATCATGAGCAAGAAACCTCATGCATGTGCCATGCATGCCAAAACTAGTGAAGAAATCATACATGCAACTCGGTACCTGCAAGACAATCTAACATAGTTGTTGATGCTAATGCCTTCTTACGCTTTCCAGCTCTTCCTTACCTTCCTATAGTATACCTAGGGGGGATAGTATGGGGTACAAAGGGAGATACCTAAGGGAATAATGTAATAATGGGATGGACTATAGTTAATTAATAATGTGGTTAACCTGCATCATATAAGGGACCATAAGTAGTTAGCAATAATGTGATAAGTCCGTGGTATTAGATATATGGTATTGAGATACCCATGGTATTAGATATATGGTATTGAGAGACCCATGGTATTGTATGTATGAAGCCTATATAGAAGCTAGAGACTCCTATTAATAGATGTGAAGAATTATTGTAATGACAAGCATCTGGCTTGTGGAGTGTTCTCCTTCCTTAAGCAGTGATTGTATGGTGCTACCCTACCTCAACGGTTTGATCAATAAAAAGAATCATTTCTATATTTTTTGTTTGTAATTTGTTTGCGATTATTGGAAATTATTAGGTATATTTATATTATTATATATTTTTAGGTTAGATATTTTACAAGTGGTATCAGTGCACTTTCTTGGGTAAGCAGAGAGATATTTTTTTTTATTTTTGTGGGAACTTTTTGGGGTGGCGAGTTTACAGATCATATCTGAAACTTCTAATGCCAAATTTGCAGAAAAAATTGCATATCTGGATTTCTTTGCAAAAAGAAAAAATGCCCAAATTCAAAAAACAAATTGGCTAAATCGGAGTCCGATGAGGGAGATATCACTGATTTAAAAATCAGTTGGGTTACTAAACATGTTTTGACTAAAATTCGTGGAAGGTGGATCTCCAGTTCTTTTTTATAGCTTTATGGGGAATTTTGAGAAACCAATTACCTATCTAAGCTCCTCTTGAAAAATTACCCAAGTTAAAAAACAAAATCGGTCAAATCGGAGTCCGGATGAGGGAGATATCGCTAATTTAAAATCAGCTCTTTTTTAGAATTTTTTGTGATGCAGGATAGTTGCAGTGCGAATATAAAATTATTGAGTTCCTAGATTGGGATTTATATCACACAAACATATGCAGAATGGTTGTTCCATTTCCGAAAATAGGTCATAATAAAAATTTTGAGCAATATTGACCGAGTTGTGGCCATTTTAAATTTTCGCCAAGTAATATTTTTTCAAAAACACTCTTCATGGCTTGTAAAAAGATGTTTCTTACAGGAAAAAATGATGGCCGAACTATTGAAAATTTTATAGAATCTCAGAAGTGTGACTTCCCATGGTGTTGGTTGGATAAAATAGGGTACTATTTGAAAGATGACGCTGTTATATGGTGGAAATCACTTGATAGTGAGATTATGAAGTTATGTCGTGCTAACAAAATTGAAAAACTATTTTTGGACAAATGGTCTCATACTAGAAAGAAGGAAACCAAAAAATCCTAGCAAGGATTTTATTTTGTCAGGAAGAGATGACGGCTCTACTATTGAAGAATTCATAAGATGGGAAAAGTGAGAAGTTGGACAATATTGGAGACCTTTGGCATGGTTTAAGTTTAGAGGTGAAGCTATCATATGGTGGAAATCATTGGACTTTTAGAATCATTTAAGCCTTCCTGATGAAGAGTTTGAAAAAGTCCTTTTAGACAAATGGTCTCATGCTATAAAACAATAGAATGAGACATGTAAGGGGTTATTTTATGATGGTGTCTCCTTATTACATGTTCATGGATGTATTCTGAAAGGGAAGATAATTGTGTCTATCAATCCTAGTTGCAAATCTGATTTTATTAATGTTCATTTGGCTAAAAGATTCGAAGTCCCAACCAAACAAATGGAGCACACACATGTTAATAATGAGGAGATGAAATTTTATAAAGATTTGAAGATTTCAATGGAAAAGTATGTATTGCATTCTAATTTTCATGCTTCATATATGGTTAATGTGGATGTTTTTTGGCATACCCTTAGATGGAATCTGTTGGTACTATCAATATTAAAATGCAGAACAAATTCCTGAATATCTAGTATAAAAAGAAGAAAATGACATTACAGGATATTTCTATCAATAAATAGGTAGAGTCCAAGGAGACCGAAGTAGAAGATGTTTGAGGGACTGACACATCAGATGAGGAATCTGTGGTTGAAGTAATACAGGAAGATAATAAACAAGAGTAGGTGTCACAACGTGTACCAAATATCAATTAGACTCAATTAGGTGGTGAATTAAGGCAAGATACACCATTGGTTAAAACTTCGGCATATCATCACCCACATCACCCAACAAGAAAACAAGTAGTTAGCAATAATGAGATAAGCCCATGGTATTAGATATATGGTATTGAAAGACCCATGGTATTGTATGTATGAATCATATATAGAAGCTAGAGATTCCCCATTGATAGATATGAAGGATTATTGTATTGGAAAGCATGTGGCCTGTAGAGTGCTTTCCTTCCTTAAGGAGTGATTGTATGGTGTTACCCTACTTCAAGGGTTTTATCAATAAAGAAAAATGTCTATATTTTGTGTTTGTAATTCTCTTGAGATTATTGGAAGTTATTGGGTATATTTTTATTATCATATATTTGCAAGTCAAATCTATTACACTTCCTGCTCCAAGAATCCAAGTATGTCACACCCTCCAAGAGTACTCCAAGAGTGCTCCAAGAGTGCTCCAAGAAAGCTCTAAGTAGCCAAGAGTATGAGAGAGAGAGGGAATAATGAGAGAGCTCCAAAACTGAACTGATCAAGTCTTTCCCACTAATCCTCAAAAGTCGTTTTATTAATGAGGCTTCTATTTTCTTCATTTTCCATTATTTGCCTTCATTTTCCTCCTCACATGCAACCTGTGATCTTTCACCTCCCTTTTCTCCTAATTTCCATTATTTTCATAAATAAATGCCAATTAATGCTTCACGCCTTTCAAAAACCTTAGCCATTGTCTTTGCAAATTTCCTTGGCCATAATAAACCAAATCAACACCCACTAGGATGTTCCCCCACCATTCTGCTTGGAATATATGTCCCATCATTATTTCCTTATATATATTTGTATATGGAATGTTATGAGGGTTGTTACATGATGGTTGCAAATAGAGAAACTATAAATCTATTTGGAAAGCATCATAATATCAAGTTAACCATGGGGTAATATGTATTGAGTAGTCCAGTTCTTTCCATTTCAATGGGTGGTGCTCATATTGTTCTGGGATTCAAATGATTAAAATATTTGGGAATGATAGCTTTCAATTTTCAAGAACGTTTCTTCAAAATTTTTTGGGAAGGAAAGGAAGTTGAATTAAGAGGTATCACAAGAAAATAAGGAAATATATTCAACTCTAATTTCATGAATTAGCTTCTGAATAAAGCACAATGGGGCGTAATTTTATCATTATGCTCACTAGGGGTTCAAACATTGAAATCATCTATTTCTCTAGATCTCCAAAAATTGTTGGACAATCATTCCAAGTTGTTTGATACTCCCAATGTCCTCCCACCTATTCATGATCATGATCATGCGATTCAATTGATTCCAGGAAGTGCTCCTCACAAATTCAGGCCTTACAGATATCCTTATGCCCAAAAGAGTGAAACTGAACACTTGGTTGCAAAAATGCTAGAGGCTAGTATAATTCAACCTAGTCAAAGTTATTTATCTGCTCCAGTAGTATTGGTGCACAAGAAGGATGGATCATGTTCTATGTGTCAAGATTATAGGGAGCTCAACAAGCTCACCATTAAAGATAAATTTAACATTCCTCTCATTGATGAGTTGTTGGATGAATTACATGGAGAAATTCACTTCACCAAGTTGGATCTTCATTCATAATATCATCAAATTAGAATGAAGATTGACATTTTGAAAAGAACATTCAAAACCCATGAGGGTCATTATGAATTTTTGGTCATACCTTTTTGCCATACTAATTCACATTCCACATTTCAAGGTTTGATGAATTCCATTTTCAAACCCTTCCATAGAAAATTTTTGTTAGTATTTTTTGATGATATACTAATCTACAACAAGTCTTGGAAGGATCATGTTCAACATGTTGACAGGGTGCTCAAACTATTGGAGGAGAAACAATTATATACAAAAATCTCCAAATTGTTTTTTGCAGTACATGAGGTGGAATATTTGGGTCATATTGTATCTCATTATGGTGTTAAGGTATACGATAACAAAATTAAAGCCATTAAGGATTGGAAAATACCCACACCCATAAATCATATATGAGGATTTCTCGGGTTGACATGTAACTATCGCAAGTTTGTTAAGAATTATGGGAGAATAGTGACACCTCTAACATCATTACTAAACAAATATGCATTTTCTTAGACTTCGGAGGTAATAAACACCTTTGAACATCTTAAAGAGTTAATGTGTTACGCACGGTCTTCATTACACTAGACTTCACAATTTTTTTATTGTGGAATGTGATTCTTTAGGAAATGGAATTAATGTTTTTTAAATCCAAGAAAGAACACCCATTTAATTTGGAATTTGTCTAATCAAATGAAACTATTTACACAAACCTATTTACGAGAAGGAAATTTCAGTAATACCTTACCTAATGGGAAGACACTTCATCGTATAAAGATCATGATAGTCTTAAATACTTTTTGGAACAAATATTATCTTCAAAAGAGTAGAAAAATGGGTGACAAAGATGTTGGGTTATCACTTTGAAATCAGCTACAAAAAGGGGAATAAAGCTTTTCTTACAGATGCACTCTCAAGAAAATATGAGGATGTGGAAGAATTTCACTATCCCATTTCTATTATCCAACCTGAGTGGATAATTGAGTCAAAGGATGGATGGAAGAATGATGAAGATGTGTGGTCACTCATTCAAAAGTTACAGAAAGATCTCGATACATCTGATACATTTAGCTAGAAAAATGATTAATTACGGTACAAATATCACTTATATATTTATAAGAATTCCCAACAAAAAGAAAATATTATTTTGGAATTGCACACCTCTCCCTTAGGAGGGCACTTAGGATTTTTAAAAACATACCATATGGTCAAGAAGGAATTTTTTTGGGGATGGTCTTAAAATGGATATTTAGAAGTTTGTGGAAGAATTTTTGGTTTTCCAACAAAATAAAATTGAGACAATTAATACCTCAGGTTTGTTACAACCTTTATCTATTCCAAGTCAGCATTGGGAGGATGTCTTAATGGATTTTATCACATGTTTACCCAAGTCTGAAGGAAAGAGTTTCATCATGGTGGTAATTGATATACTTACTAGGTATGAAAACTTTTGTGCATTATCTCATCCTTTTAAATACATCACAATTGTTACTACATTTATGGAAACAATTAAAAAGCTTCATGGAAATCCAAAGATTATAGTGAGTGACAAAGATCCCATTTTCACTGAAAATTTCAGGATGGAATTATTTTCTTGTCTTGGTATTCAATTAGCTCATATGTCATTTTATCATCCTAAATCTAATGGGCCAACTGAGA
Organism: Pinus taeda; assembly: GCA_000404065.3. Lineage (NCBI taxonomy): Eukaryota > Viridiplantae > Streptophyta > Pinopsida > Pinales > Pinaceae > Pinus > Pinus taeda. Next base: position 170,629 of record APFE030835862.1, on the reverse strand, counting down.
TAGTGAACAATGTTTGCAAGGATATATTCATTACTTTGTATCTGATAAACAAACATAATGGGTCAAGTGGTTACTTCTAGTTGAATGGTGGTATAAAATTTCCTTCCATACTGCAGCAAAAATGACCCCATTTATGGCACTTTATCATCCATCACATCATCTTTAATAGAAAAATCTAAGGTTCAATCAGTGGAAAATCACATTGAACATCAACAAAAAGTTATCCAACTCTTCGAGGATAACCTCACTCTGGCACAGAATCGAATGAAACAACAGGTAGATCAGCATTGCAGTGAAAGAAGTTTTGATGTAGGTGACTGGGTATTTTTAAGTCTATAATCATACAAAAAAATGTCTCTCAAGAAAGATAAGAAGGATAATAAATTATCACCCAATTACTACGACCATTACAAGGTATTTAAAAACATTGGTACTATGGAATACAAATTGGGGTTGAGTGCATCTTCTTGTGTACACCCATATTTCCATGTTTTATGCTTAAAGAATATTATCAGTGACAACCTTCCAGTTCAAACATTGTTGCTAGAAGTTGGCGAAGAAGGAAAAAACATATTTGATACCGAATAAGTCACAGAAACAAGAACCCGACAACTGTAGGTTTTAACCCCGTACAGAAATTACTTGCATACGAATTCTAAATCAGAGGAAAAAATGCGAGAGAATAACACATAAAACACAGATACACAGATATTTCCCACTAGATCTCAAAACTGAGACTACCAGCTTGATTTTTCATTATATTCCTTTCAATGTTACAATACATATTTATACATGCCGAAGCATCCAATACCATGGACCGAAAACCATCGCGTCCAAAACCATCGACCGAAAACCATAGGTAAGTTTGCCCAACCTAATATAGGGTCCCAAAAAAAAATTCTCGAGGCGCTGCCCCGTACCCCGTAGAGGGGGGCTACCTGGCCCCCTCAAACCCCCCGGATAGGGGGGGCTTTTGCCCCCCCTGTGACCCCCCCGCTG
>APFE030835862.1:147275-169610 GCA_000404065.3 Pinus taeda | reverse complement strand
GAATGATTGTCCAAGACTTTTTGGAGATCTGGAGAAATAGATGATTTCGATGTGGAAACATCTAGCGAACATAATTGTGCAATTACACCTCTTTGTTCCTTTTTTAGAAGCTTTGCCATGTCGTTAGAGCTTATTATCTTTCCTGGTTTCCCTGTAATACCCCTTAATTGAACTTCCTTTCCTTCCGTAGAAAATTTCATGAAAAGTTCTTGAAAATTAAAAGCTATAGTACCTAAGGATTGTAGCCATTGGACTCCTAGTACAAGATCAGCACCTCCCATTGGAATGGAAAGCATTGGGCTAGTCAATACCTCCCATGGATATCTTGACATTATGGCATTTTCCAGAGCAATTTATTGTTCCTCCATTTGCAATCATCACTTGACACTCTGGTGCTGGATTTAGGAAGCAATTCAATTCTTTTGCTACCTTACAATGAATAAAATTGTGGGTACTTCCTGAATCAATCAACACTATTACCTTTTTCTTCTTGATTTGTCCTTCTATTTTGATGGTTTGAGGAGTGGTAATTCCCGCCAATGCATTACAAGATATGGTCAGATTCGTTTCTTCTTTATCTAGGCTTTGTTCTTGGAGTATATCCTCTTCTTTTGACCCTTATTGATCCTTTTCTTCTTCCTCTTCACAATCTATGTAGAATAATTTCTTCTCAGCACAGTTATGACCTTTAGTGTATTTTCTATCACAACTATAACAAAGCCCTTTTGCTCTTTTTTCTTCCAATTTCTGTGGTGTCAACCATATAGGTTGTGGAAGACTAGGGGAAACAACACTTCTGTATTTATAGTTGTGAGTGGTATGCTTCCTGGTTACCATAATTTTGCTTTCAATTTTTCTTGCTAACCTGAATGTCTTCTCAAATGAATCAGGCTCCCAAAGGTGAACATCATGTTGGATATTATACTTTAAAGACCATATGAATACATCAATCCTATGCTCCTCTGGAATATCTTTTACCCTTATGTTCAATTTTTGGAACTTCTCAATGTGCTCCATTATTGAACCGTTTGGTTTGAGACTTATCAATTGACTAAAAAAAGTGTTTCTTTTTGTATCCTCATAATGTGCTATCAATTCTTCCGTAAAAATTGCCCAAGTGATAAATTGTTTATGAGAGCAAAGCCATTGATACCATACAAACTGATATGGTTCCAAATATAAAGTTGCAATACATACCTTTTGTGTGTTTTGTACATTATTGAGATCAAAAAATTCCTCCATCTGTAATATCCATGTTGCGGGATCCTTGCCATCAAACTTCCTCATATCGATTTTTGGAATATGGTCGGTCTTCTATCCAACATTAGAGTCTATGGAATCATGATTAACATTTCCTTTGTTGTCATCATGAGTTTCCTTTACTACCCTTTCACCATTAGTGACCATTTCTTGTAGCAACTTATTCATATTTATTTTCAATTCGTCCATGTATGTCTTCAAATCTATCTTTAAATCATCCATCATAGCTTCTACACCTTTCTTTAAACCATCCATCTTAGATTCTACATCTTTCCTTAAACCATCCATCTTAGATTATGTTCTTTTTTGTGCAAGTGACAATTGTTGCACTTGGTCTCGTAATTTTGATATATCATGTTGCATTTATTCCTCTTCTTCATGGATCATACTAGAGCTTTCAGGTTTCCTACTAGGTGTTTTCATTTTCTTTCCTCGAGGCATCAATTACCAATAATAATGATTTACTATGCCCTTTGAATTCCTTCAAACTAATTTTTCAAACCAATCTTATGCAAAAAATTTAAAAAACTACACACCTTTTTTCACTTTGTAGGAGCCTAATATTGAATATGATGTATCTCTGCAATTTCTAATCATCCAGTTCTGAAAATACGATCTGTGGTAGCCCTCTGTGTCCTATTTCTAATTCCACCAGTCTGATCCAAATTGGATTCTCCAAGGAAAGGTTATGCGAAATCTCCCACACTGACCTGATTATAGACTAGTTCAGTAGAGTGAACTTGCACGACATGCCACGAGTCTCTGTTTTGACCTTTATCTCTGAAAAATATATAGAAGAAACTACAATCCATATTATTTCTACACTTTCTTACGAAATTTCAATCTAATTCTCAGAGAAAAAGGTTATAATGATTTTCCCCAGGTCACCCTATTTGGAATGTAATTCAGGAGTCCACAAAAATCCCAACTTCGTCAGACCATATCTTCGCAAATATAGCACAAAAAGCTATAAAATTCAAACCCGAGATTTAGTGCGATGTCTCCTCAAATGGGTTGTTTTTTTAACTTTTGAAACATCGCAGAAAAAATGTTATAGCGAAAATTCCACGATGACCTGTTTGGAGCAGCGAAACCCTAAAATCCAAAGCTATGATACCATGTTATGTAACCAGCTCAAGAAAAAGATAGAAAAGATAGATCAACGCCTTAGAATTAAGCCTATTCGATGGGGTAACCTTATTTACAACACATAAGTGAAAAATTCTTTGATGATTCAAATGACAAAACCTCCTTTCTATATATAGGAGTCTAAGGAGTCACAATATAACCCAACCGACCTAACAATAATAATATAAAGCGACAAAAATAACAATAGAGGGATTCTATGGGGCACGGTAATAACAAAATGGGGACAATAGGGGCACAACAATATTAATAAAGGGTATAACTACAATAGAAATGGGGTAATCACTAGTATTATAGGGACCCAACAGAATTACAAGTGTCTCAATGACAAAGTTTGTTAGCAGAATGTTAGAATAGAAATGTAGGAGAAAATCTTATGGTTACAATTATAAGGAGTTGTTCAAAGCTATTTCAAATAAAGGGAGACTCTGGGTTGAGCACGACATGTTTTTCCAATGAATTGGTTGTGTTCCCAAGTAACAAAAATAGTAAAGATATTTACGAGGGCATGACAATTAGGGAGTGACAAGGTGCCAAGGAATGCCAGGAAGTACTAGTATATGTTAGACAGTTCCAAGGCATGTTAAGCACGCTAAGATAAGGCAACTACTAATTCAATTGAAGATGTGTTAGGTGCCAAGGTGTGGTGTGAATGCATGCTAGGAAGTGACAGGGCCGAGTGCCAAGGAAACACAAGGTAACACTAGTTTCAAATGCATGGAAATGAAGTGTCAACAAGTTCTAGATGTGTTAAGGAAGGAGTGAAAAGGTATGGTATGCAGTGCCAAGACATGCTAGAGTGCTAGGGAAGCATATCAAGATGTTCTAATGCATTCTAAGTAGTGTTAGGGAGTGCAAAGATTATATCTCCTTTCTTCCTTTATACAACCTTAAGAGTTCTCATGACTTCAAAGGACACTGTGATGTACTGACTTCTCTAGAGATAATGGAAATCCTTCTCATTTCATGCAAGACCCTTGATAACCCATCCAATATGTAGGTCTTCTTGCAATCATGAAGTCATAAAACCAAATTTGATTATAAAATGAAAAGGTACTTACTTGATTTTTGTTATGAAACCAACTCACAAAAAGATAGAAAAGACAGATCAATGCCTTAGAAATCATCCTCTTCGAGGGGGCAACCTCTTTTACATTACACAAATGAAAACTTCTTGGATGATACAAATTACAATACCTACCTTCTATATATAGGAGTATAAGGGGTCATAATATAATTAGATTTGACATAACAATAATAATGTAAGGGGCCAACAAGAACAATAGTGGGCATCTATGGGGCATAATAGTAACAATATGGGGACTACATGGGCAGAACAATATAATAAGGGGTTTTCACTAAGAACAATAAGGAGTTGCACTAGTAGTATAAGGACCTAACATGCCCCTCTCCTTCAAAAAGTGTTGTCCTCAATGCTTAAGTAGTTATGGATTATTTTGTATAAAATTATTGTCCTCCTATGTGGAATCATCAGCGGGAAAGTTCTTCCACTTGATGAGATACTCTAAAATTGATCGATTTCGTAGTTGTCGATTTCTTGTCTCTATGACTGCTTCAGGTTACAATATGATTTTTCATTCCTCATAAAATTCTAGCGATATTATTTGAACTGGGATCTTTTGCAACTTTTTGAATGAGTGGCCACACTTCTTTATCCTTATTCCATTCATACCTTGGTTTATTTATCTAATCTAGTTGGATAAGAGAAATAGTACAAAATAATGCTTCCATAGCCTCATCCTTTCTTGAGAGTGCATCAACAACAACATTTTGCTTCCATTCTTTTTCAAATGACTTCAAAGTCATAACCCAACATATTTGTGACGCAATTTTTCTATTCTTCTCAAGATAATCTTTGTTCTAAAAGGTATTTAAGAATATCATGATCCATTTTTACCTTGAAGTGTCTTGCCATTAGGTGAGGTCGCCATTTATTAAGTGCATGTAGCATTGCCAACATTTCCTTCTGATAAACATCTTGCTTGAGATGTAGCCATAAAAATACCAAATAGCCTACATAAAAACTTCTTTCCCTGCAATTATGATCTTCCTGTTGTTTCACTTGATTCTCCACCAAAGTGGCGTTATCCTTTAAAAGTTGGAGAACTTGTTGTTGATTATCGATGTGATATTTCACTGCTTAAATATTTTTCTTCTTGATATGTCCTTCTATATTGAGAGTTTGAGGAGTGGTAATTCTTCCCAATTCTTTACAAGATATGGTCAGATTCATTTCTTCTTTCTCTGGGGTCTGTTCCTGATGTATATCCTCTTATATTAAAGTTTCTTAATCATTTTCTTCCTCCTCTTCATAATATATGTAAAATAATTTTTTCTTAGTACACTTATGACCTTTAGTGTATTCTCTATCAAAATTGTAACAAAGTCCTTTTTCTCTTTTTTCTTCGAATTGTTATGGTGTAAACCTTGTAGGTTGTGGAAGACTAGGAGAAAAAATGCTTCCATATTTATAGTTGTGGGTGGTAGGATTCTTTTTTTCCATAATTCCACTTTCAATTTTTCTTACCAACCTGAATGCCTTCTACAATCAATCAGGTCCCCAAAGATGAACCTCATGTTTAAAGTTATCATTTAAGTTCCCTATGAAGACATTAATACTTTTCTTCTCTAGAATATCATTTAGCCTTATATTCAATTTTTGGAAGTCCTCAATGTGCTCTGCCATTGAACCCTTTTGTTTGAGATTTATCAATTAGGTAAAGAAGGTATTTCTCTTTGTATCTTCATAATGTGCTATTGTTTCCTCTATAAAAATTGACCAAGTGACAAGTGGTTTATGAGAACAAAGCCCTTTATACCATAAAAATTGGTTCGTTTCTAATTATAAATATGAAATATGTACCTTTTATAACAGTTGTACACCATGTATATCAAAATATTGCTCCATCTGTGGTATCCTATTTACCGGATCCTTACCATCAAACTTCCACATATTTATTTTTCTTGATCTTAGGAGATAGATCTAGAATCTACTATATCTCTATTATTTCAAATCTCTAAGGTCTAAAATTGTGTCCTATAATATCTCTCTGAGTCCTCTTTCCAACCTTGCAAGTCTGATCAAGATTGGATTCTGAAAGTAAGAGTTATGTCAAATCTCTCACGATGACTTGATTATAGACTTGTTCAATAGATCAAACTTGTACGAATTTCCACGTGTCATTGTTTCAATCTTAGGAACTAGGACCGATACATAGAAAACTACAATCCATCCTATTTTTGTAACTTCTAATGAAATTTCAATTTGATTCTCAAAGAGAAAGTTATGACGATGTTCCCAAGGCCGCCTATTAGGGACTTAATTCAGGAGCCTGTAGAAACCGTAACTTCCTCAGATCATATCTCTGAAAATATAGTGTACCAAGATCTGAAATTTGGATCCATGCTTCGCCAAATTTTTGGATTAAATGGCTTTTAATTGTAGAGTCTAAAACGTTGTAGAAAAGAAATTGTAGTGAAAATTCCACGCCGACCTGTTTGAGATGGAATTTTGAAGCTTACAAAATCCTAAATTATTCAGATCATATCTCTGAAAATATAATAAGAGAAGATCTAAACTTTGAACCCAAGGTACAATGAAATTTCTTATAAAATTATATATTTTTTTTCTTATGAAATGTCACAGAAAAATAGTTATAGCGAAAATGCCACGATGACTTGTTTCGAGCAACGAAACCCTAAAATCCAAAGCTCTGATACCAAATGTTATGAAACCTACTCACAAAAAGATAGAAAAGAAAGATCAATGCCTTAGAAATATTCCTCTTCGAGGAGGCAACCTCCTTTACATTACACAAATGAACAATTCTTGGATGATAGAAATGACAAAACCTACTTTCTATATATAGGAGTATAAGGGGTCATAATATAATTAGATCCGACATAACAACAATAATGTAAGGGCACAACAATAACAATAATGGGCTTCTATGGGGCACAATAGTAATAATATGGGGACTACATGGGAACAACAATATAATAAGTGGGTTGCACCAATAACTATAAGGGGTTACACTAGTAGTATAGGGACCTAACTATTGTGAAGATGAAGTCTTCACTTTGATCAGGTTGGCAGTAGTTGGATTAACTCTTTTGATGCTTCCATTGACTGAGATGCTTCATAGGAATATTGCCTTCTAACAACGTGCTGATACATATCAAATTGAAGTTGCTCTCCATGATCCATAGAAATTCATTAGATAGTACAAATTCTGACTTTAGTACTGTCCATATGCACTCCTATATATTCCTTTGAATCAAGTTCCCTCGGGATCTAATATCTTAAGTTTTCAAACCAGGATACTAAGATGTTGTGCATGAACTTTTGAAAACTGTTGTAATATACCCTGACATCTGAAGACTGATGACATCCAAAACCCTTGCCGTTGTAGATTGATCTCTAATCTAGGGTTTGATTTTCCATCCTTGAGCTTGCTATAATCTTGATTCTTGTATCTCTTTTTTCTACCTTTTCTTTGAGTGTTGAACCTATCCCTATGATACCATGTTGAAGAATCTAGGGTACACATAATTAAGTTGATTCTTCATGACATGATAACAATTTGTGAAGTATTTATACAATTTATCTTAGCTCAATGTTTCCTTCATTATTGTTATGTATATGTTAGCTTCATCAAACTTCTATCAAAAATAAAAGAGACAAGAACACAAATGTTTGGCTTTCTTCCAGGGAAAAACCTCTCCCTCTTGGAGAGTAAAATGCAAAATTATTCTTATAGAGATTCCAATTGATGAATACCAAGACCATGACCCTTGACACATTCTTCCACCCCAAGACCAAGGCATCACTCCTCTTCCTTGTCACTGCTGAGATCTACATCATTGTTGCACCATTGAAGCCATCACTATTCAGATATTCTCTACTACTTCTTTCAATGAAATTCATTGAGATATTTACCATGAATATCACCATGATGGTTGATTCATCATATATACATCAATGTACTCTAGCTGGGCTTATCGTCACATTGATTGTGACCATGTCGAGAGTGTAATCCGAAAACTGTGATAATCCTTGTCACCCTCTTCTTGTTATTTTGAGACGGTAATTATTTTCACTGCTATTCTTTGTGTTGTAACCCTTGTTACTTTCATTGGGTATCCTTCTCATTATACCAATATCACTACAGAGTAATCGTTTGGATCTTCTTCTTATGTCAAGACTATAGTAATGTTGTTTCGAGATCACCAAGATATATATGAATATCACAAGGAGGAATATCAGAATAATTTTACCTAGGACTACATCTTCGATTTTACTAATGATGTAGCCAAGTTCATCATTGCACTGGAGTCTTCTAGAGTATGCAAGGTAGTAGATACATTTACATATATAAGTCAAGACTATTTGTAGTACTATACTGAGCTACAAATCAATATAGATTCATATACTGTGAGATATAATAATATTACATGTACAGAGATGCCAAGATTGTTATGCCAATATTTTGTCCTTATCCGCGGTGCTCGCACCATCATCCATCTGAGATATACTAGGTATGCTGAGTATGATATCTCTACTCCATCCATTCGAGATCCATATTGACTGCACCTAAAATTATTCCAAGAATAATATCTATCCCATAACTTAAGTCAATGCTCTGTCCTCATCCAAATTCATTCATGCATCTAAGATCTAGCCATGATTACACCTAATACCTAGCCGAGGTGCAATTAGACCCTAATGAGGAACTTCTCCTTCATGTGATATTTCAAAGGAATGCGAGAGTTCCCTTGTGTGATTTTTGTTGACCATAAGTGGGTATTTATAGTGCTTTGTGCCTCTATAATGAGTTGACATGAATTCATGAACCGTCATGACTATTTCCTTGAGCCGATGTGACTTCCATTCATTTAATTAATTATGTTCAACAACCAACATAAAGAATTCCTTCTTCTTTTCACTTGCAGATTTCATTCAAGATTATGCTTGGTCTTTGGAGGGCTTCTACATGTTTTGTAGATTAGATTACATTACACATACACTCATAAAGATCTTGTCAATATATGACATGACTATTTGACATATAATTAAAATCCTGAAGACATCAAGAATAAGTCTTTCACCTAATTACACTTCTTTCTCATGAAACCCATGAAGCAAGATATAAAAAAATAATTTATTACATCATTTACAAAGATCATGTCATTATGAAGCTTGAACCTAATTACATTTTCTTCAACATAGACTTCTATAAATATGTATCATTGTGAATTATAAATGTATTCAAGCCTGATCTTCATATCTGTTCTCTTTACGATTTTTTTAATTTAACGTTGTGAATAATTTTGTAAAGTGATTAAAACAATAAATATAAGATATTATAGAACTTAAGAAATATGTTCATACACTCTTGAACTAGTCTAGTGTCTTGAACATGTATCGTCCCTAAATTCACCCCCATTTAACCTCATTGAATGAAAGATATTTTCAACCTTAACCATTTTCTATACAAAGAGTAATGTTTCACAACGTTTTTGAGAAACTACCATATTCAAATACAATAGAAAATACCCATGGAATTAGTTGAATGTGTGCACAATTCAATAATTCCACCTACAACTATCCTTGTTGGGACAAAATTAGCTCCCAGATAATATGTTTGATTGGATAGTATGGGAATCACAACAATGATATCATTATCCTCACTCTATGCATAATTGTCTCCTAGAGAGTTTTCCTTAACACATGGAATTTTCATCCTTCATTCACCAAAGTTTCAATTCGACTTGAGGATTCTAACATCTAGAATTAGACATTATTATATTGTATAATATCATACATGAAACCTAATGCAAAGCCTATAAGACATGAATACAAGTAAAACAATTCTAAGTGTTTGTTGACATTAATGTGAAGATTAATTGACATTGATTTCAACCTAAACTCAACCTTACCTCCAGAAACTAATCTCTAAAGATGATGTCCATACTCTCTCCCTATTTTACATCACTTGATATGCTAATCCACAGTAATGCCAAGAGACAATACATAACAATGGAATATTGTAGTTCCAACATTAACATACTCACCTTGCATTGTTGAACACTCTCCCCCTACATGACCAAAAAAATGCCAACATTTTCTTGCAAATATCTCATTGAAAATGATGTTCATCAACATTCACTATTTCATATGCATCCTCGCCTCATGCAAGAGGGTACATCAACCAAGTCAAATAATTTAGTAAACATGATGAAAAAATGTCATGCAATGAGATATATGGCTTGATGAAAATACATGGATGTAACAATGATTCCCAACAACCCATACATGGTTGAAACAATTCTAATACCTATCTCTCAAAGCATGATTGACTCGTGACTACACAACAAACATCACCCAATGATAAAGAAAACAAGGTTACATGGATTAATTGTACACTCTAGGGTGCATAAATGGATGAAAGAAAATGGTCCACTACAATACATGCTAGTACCTCTACACATGACTGATACAAGACTAAAAGTGTCTCATCCGCAATCCCATGCATGGTTATCAGAAGTTCTACTTAATTTAAAATAAGTTTTCTCTCTTCAATGCATTCTTAATGTAATGATATAATGAAAATAAATTTCATCTATGAACAACAATATGTTCTATACATAGCAATGGTATAATCACAATAAGCAACAAATGATAAAACAAATCAAACTCTCAACTACATGACAATAGTCTAAGATCTCTGCAACATAAATTTATGAAATATCATCAACAAATACATGGAAATTATTGGTGGCATAGTAGAAACATATAAATGTGATATTCTGAAGCCATTTTTCAACATGAAAACCCTCGTAGAAACCAAAATAATGATCAACAAAATAACACACCAATCAACATTAGATATTACTCCTCTATGGGAAAACCATTGAAATAAAAAAACCACTATACTAAGCATAAATGTTTGAATGATAATTTGAACTACTAAAAGCATTACATATCACCTTAGGAATACTCTTGATGAATATAGACATTAAGCATCAATTGAGCTAAAAAATATGGAGCTATACTCCTATAGGGAAAGCTCTATCTCTAGACAACAAATTAGGAATTGGTAATAACATCTCTAATAGTAAATGAGTCAATATATCCAAAGACTCTTGATCCAAAATCTCAAAAAATAAAATCACGATAGAAACCCTAAGTATATCTCAATTATCAACAACATTAGTGGGTAGCTAAGAAAATAATGTATCAATTGAGAAACAAACAAAAAAGCAGATCTATATAATAACAACAAGAACATAACCTACTCCATCGTGATCAAATTTTAATCCCTCTACAACTAGTCACAAATCTTTAATGAAGAAGTAATATAAATATATAATAACATGCATCGCCAATATTGATTATTCCATAGCAAAAATATAGGCATAAAAGCCTTCACCCTTACTAGAAACACATGCAACTCAGGCTGTATTGACTATACAATAATCAAAGCTAGACATGTCATAATGAGATCTCTCAAAACAAGTCAAAATATCATAAAGAAACCACATATGATCTTATACAGTGCTAAAATATTATACATTTTCCATGCAAACCTTACAGATGCCAATTGTAATGCACATGATCGAATGAAGCTTCATTGTAAATATTCATCAGGATCAAGTACAATCTTACAATAATCCAATCATGTAAATTGCATGAAAAATGTAATGAGTTCCTCCACAATGAATAAAATGCCAGCAATATGTTGGTCCATGGGAAGAGAAATTGTCCCCATAGATGTGTGACATCTATTCAATGCTTGACAACTCTCTCTATGAAGACTTCATTCCCAAACCTTGATCTCAATTATATTAGAAAATTCTTCATTAGTATCATAAATATTTACAACATATAAGAAGAAATAAATAATAAAACCTTCCAACCTCATACAGTTACCCCACAACTCTTGCACCTTCTTCATTTCATTAAAATAGTCCACACAAAACACTTCCACTATGGCTACATTTTTAATTTTTTTTCATGAAAGCTCAAGATGCTTCCATATGCTACACTTTAGGGCATGCAAGCCTCAGTTTATCATTGCAATCTCTTTCTAATCTTTATTTCTCCAAATATCAATGGTCTAATTTCTAATATGTGAATCTCTTATTGGCTTCCTAACTATTCAACTATTCTGAAATTCACATTTTGACTAGAATACCCAATATTATGCACAACTTCCAATATTTGACCATATGGCCAAGATTGCAATATGTAATAGCCCTGGTGAAAGTTCCATGTAATAAGAGTTATTAAAGGAAAAATAATAACGACAGTTGATGGACACTTATTCCAAGTTGAATGTTGGGCAACACATCCTAGTGTGGGTGTTCATTTGGTTAGTAATGGCTAAGGAAATTGGCAAAGGTAATCACCAAGGCTTTGGAAAGGAAAAATGGAATTTTTTGGCACATTTATTTAAGAAAAATAATGGGAATTAGGAGAAAATGGAGGTGAAAGGTCACAGGTTGCATGTGTAGAGGAAATTAAAGGAAAATAATGGAAAATGAAGAAAGTAGAGGGCTGATTCACAAAAGGATTGCTAAGGATAAGTTGGTAACCTCTTATCAGTTCAGTTTTAGAGCTCTCTCATTATTCTATCTATCTCTTATACTCTTAGATACTTAGAATTTTCTTGGAGACCTCATGGAGGTTGTTTCATACCTGGAATTTTGGACCAAGAAGGCAAAGGAATAGGAGGAAAGCACAAGAGGACATTCGGATCAACAACTACATTAGGATTTGCTTATAAGTACCCGGTTGCATGTATCTTTTCCTCACTAGTTTTGGCATGCATGACATATGCATGTGATTTATTGGTTGTGATCTATCATGGGCATGGAGGATGGCCAAGATTGATAGTGGATCTCCTAGAAAATTTCCTCGATAGCCATGGTGATTGTGCACTTGTTTTCCTTGTTATTTTTTGGTTAGTTCTCACGTTCATTAACTTGGGTTGAGTTATTAGTCCTAGAGGTCCTGGTTTGACAAATGCTATGGAAGCCCTATATTAGCTTGGGTTGAGTTAGAAGTCTCGGAATTCTTGGCCTAATGAATGCTTTTGAAGCCCTTGGTGGGTTGAGCTACTAGTCCTCGAAACCCTGGTCGGCCGAATGCCATGGAAGCCTGATAAACATTGTGGGTTGAGTTACTAGTCCTTGAAACCTTGGTGAGAAAAACACTCTGGAAGCCCTGGAAGGATTGGATAGAGACCAATCACATGATGGTTTTGTCATGTTTGAACATGAGGTTGAATCACTGTTTGATGGTTTGAGGTGGATGGATTCTTGATGCCTTGGATGTTTTTGGATTGATGTGTTCCATGAGATCCCATATTCATGCTTCGGGTATGGCATGAGGGGTGAATGGATAAATATATATTTATCTCTATAATTATACCATTATATGCATTGTGGAAGTCCCATCCTTGGTTTTTATTTTTTACCATCAATATGAGATTATTTCTCCTTTTATTTCTATGACTATTATAATAGATTATATGTGGTTTATATGGATATGATTTCATTGGTATTTCTACTGCTATTATGTTGGCTATATATGTGTTTTATGACAATAGATATGTATGGATCTCATCATGTTTTTACTTTTAAATGAATTAACAATGTATCTATGACCTAATGAATGAAATGGCAGTTAATGTGTTAAGGCATTAATGCCTCCTAGAGATTCAGGTAAGTATGAGGCCCCTGTGCTCAAATATGTTATTTACACTTATAGATCACATATTCCTGATATGTTTGACAAAATATTTGTCATGGCTAGTAGGGGTCCAATCAAGGTCTCATTCAAGTGGTTGCATTTATATTGGCATTCCCTTATTATTATTTTGTTTTGAAGATGTGATTCAATTTTTGGAAGTGATCTCGACTGTGAGCCTGAAAAAGTGGCTCAAATCATAGGGATGGTAGCATAGCACTATGCAAAATAGTCCCTAAATTCTTTCTTGTAGGCTTGTGAGAGTGTTCATAGGTCCCTGGGCACTAGCATTCTCATAGAATGAGAGTGTCCAGAGGTCAAGTTGTCCAAAATTTTAGTGGGACCTAGGGGCTAGTTGGCAAAAAGTTTGGTTTAGTTCTTGAGGGTCCTAATGCTGAGGTTGAATGTTTATATGGTGTTTCTATGTTGGTTCCACTTCCTTAATGTGATTTAAGAGGATTAATACGATCCTAATGGCCTCTCTTCACATGTTTACCTTGGCTGGGCGGCTACTTGGGTAGATGTGGGAGGAGGTTCTTACAAAGTGGTATCAAATCATGTGATGTGAATGTGTGTTGCTCATGCATGCACATCAATTCCATTTGTGTCTCTTACACTTGAATTGCATGCTCTTTTTGTATTTGCATAATTTTTATCATAATTTTCATTTTGGGATGCATCATCATCAGTGTATGACTGGTTACATGTTGATTATGTCGCTCATTATTATATGCTTCGTTACTTGTATGTTGGATTGTATTGTTGTATGATTTGTTGCATGTATCATTATTGTAGGCTTGGTTATAAATATTGTTCGTTCATGCTTGGTTACATGTGTTTATTCATATGTGTGGTTGGTTACACATTTATTGTGCATGGTAATGTTTGCATGTGGTTAAGTGTACAGTGATGTAATGGTTGTTGTCATGCATTAGGTTTTGGTATGCGTTGTTAATAAGTCATGCATTGATGACTTACCCTAGCTAGAATGATTTTTGCATGGTTATAGGCTTATGCGTTATGTTTCTATATGGTGTTAGGATTAAGTTATACATGTATCATGTTGATTTGTTGATCTTGTAGACAAGATATCCTCCGTGAGCTATACTAAGGTAAGTTGGTTGATTTTGATTTGGTTTAGCTGACATGATATAACTTATAGAGAAATATAAAATGGCTAGAAATATGATAGATTACAACAACTCTCCCTCTAAATCAAAAGAGCAATATGGTGTTAGGAACTCTTCCAATTCGACAGATACATTAAGAACATTAAAGGAATAAATAAGGATTTGTAAGGCAGATAATGATAGAACCATATAGGAAAAAGAGAAACTACCATAGGTGAATGTAGTGATACTTCAGAGTTTGTTATATTTGCAGAAAAATGGATCACATCAGATCAACTATCAACAAGATGACAAAACTAATGTGGCATATGATAGTAGGTCACATGGTGGAATAGGTCAGATAGTGATGAAACAACTAGAGATGCCATATTGTTGGACAATATCGATAGGAGGAGGGATTTTTTGAAGAAAATGTAACAAGGTTTGGTTTTCATTATATTGTGATTATGATTTTTATAAAACAAGAAAATAATTTTATTATTCCTTGATCCATGGGTTTCATGAGAAATATATTTTATAGATGGCTCTGATTGAGAGCCTTAGGATTTATGTTTAAGGTGAAAGAGTCAAATTCATGAATAAGGAGCTCTTCATGAGCCTGTGTAAAATGTGTACAAGCTTAGCAGCCCACCAAGACCAATCACAATCCTCCAGAACAAGCACAAAGAAGTCTTCAAGAAAAACGATAAGGAGAACATCACGTCAGCCTAAAATATATGTAAAAATGTCATGTCAGCTCATATAAAAGACACAATGGTTCACTTGTTAAATTTGGCTAAAAATAGATACATAACCACTATTTATACCCAGCTAGGGTATCTGCAAAAACTTAGATATAATCTCAAACTTTTCTGAAATTTCGGAGGTGTAGCACAAAATATCGGATGGACTAGAAAGGACAATATTTCATATAGGGTACAGGAGTATATCATCTCAATTAAGAATCATAATTACAGTTTCGGTTGAGCATTTAAGATGATCTGCATGATTATAGTTTTGCCATAGTAGGAATGTCTTGGCATATATATCATGATAAGGATCCTAGTATAAGAAGCTCTTAGTTATACACACTAGACAACATTGAAGGATTCACATACCCCAGTATGGAAGTCTCATCAACATGACGATGACCTCAATAAGAAGTGCAATAATGATCTAAGGGAAGGTGGGGTTATGGTATAGTAGCTATGTTCACCTTATTGTGATGAATATCTCAATGAAGGTGCATGAATGATAAACTTGGTGAAGCAACAATGTTGATGATAATCTCAATAGTAAAAGGAAGGATTGGTGATTCGGTCTCAAAGTGGCCTAGGAGGTAAAGGGTTATGGTATTGGTGTTCATCAATTGGAACCTCTATAAGAAGAATTCTTTGTAGGTTTTATTCTCCAAGAGGGAGAGATTTTCATCCTGGCAAAATCGCAAACATCTTGTGATCTTGTCTGTTTGTTTTTGGTAGAATTTTGATGACATAAACACACACACTAATAAAAAGAAGAAGATCAAGCTAATATAAATTGTAAAATCACTTCACAAATTGTTATAAAACCTAGAAGAATCCTAATAATAGTAATTTCCCTAGATTCTTGAACATGTTATCAGAGCTAACGTGCATAATTCAAAGGAAGGGCATCAAAAGACACATACAATGATCCTTCCTTAAGAAGGGCATAAAATTAAGGTTAAGGGTTTTGTTAATAATAAAGGATCAAGTATACAACAAGACATCTACATCAGAAAATAACCATTTCTCCCTGGTCGTCATCAAAAACGTCACGAAGAACCTTGTCAATATGAAAGAAAAGCTAGATAACTTAAGGTCAAACATTATCATGTTCGAGAAGGTCAAAAGTCCGAAAAGTGGTCATAATTTACACTAAAAAAGGAAAAAATTGTACGTTTCACAGTCTCGATGCTAGCCTCAAAATTTGGGTTTCATTACAATTGATGTCATAGCACAATGATATTAATGACTTAAGAAGTTTTAGTGATTGGTGTTGAACAATTATTGAGCGCCACAAAGATCTTTTCTCATGGTATTAAACTCAATCAAGGTTCTACTCAAGAAAGAACATTGCAAAAAGGTTACAAAGATATATAGTCACAACATACACTACAACAATATCACTTCAGAAGGAGAACATAATGCCACATCTCAAGTGGACTTCATGATAGTGATCTAAAAAATTCTTGATTTGGATTCCATACCCTCACAGTAAAGGAATCAAATAATCTCAACATATCATAAAAGGCAATAGTGCTTGGTTCTGAACAATGTGAGGAAGTCTCAAGAATGGTTTTGGATGTCTATTGTACTATGCATCTCAAGAAGGAATCTTATTGAAGGAAATCATTCGAGAAAGCATCAAGGTGAATATTTCATCTTCACATGACAAGTAAGTATCTTTTCATTATATATTCAAGTTTGGTTAAGTTAATTCATGATTGCAATGAAATCTATGAATTGGATGGGTTATCAGGATTCCTTGCATGAAGAAGGAGAATAGACATAGTCCTCTAAGTAGCTAAAGTCATCAAAAGGTCCCCTATAAATTTATGAAAAGGGATATTTATGAAAGATTCCAACACAAAAAAAAATTGTATATATCAATGTGATGTAGATGATAAACGCATTCTCTTAAGGTGTGATAAACAAGTTCAAATTAAATTTGATTTACATGAAAGTAAAAAAGGCATCAAAGGATGTAGGATATCTTCACAAGGTCGTATATATAAGATCTCATAATGGAGACAACCATTATTGATGCACTGGAAAGGTAACAATTATCCATGAAGAATAAGGTTAGCAACTTGTAGTCTCTATGAAAGATAGAGAATGACAAGTTGATGGAAAAAATATTGAAGGTTAAAAGAAATGAACCATGTGTAGAAAATGAAGGCAAGGTTGGTATTTACGAAAGACAAAATAAGTATAGCTAAGATTCAATTTTATAGAACTATTTCAAAAGCTCATATCATTGAAATATGGAGGAAGCCAAAGAAAAGGCCCAAGGAAAGAGGGAGTAACAAATCTCTCCGATGTGTAAGATAGTATCCCTCACAAAAAGGTCTTATCATAAGCTCCTAGATCTTATGTTATAATATATGATAATGATAATAAGAGGCAAGATGGCATCATGGAAGCATTAGAAGGAAGATCTTGTGACATCACCATGGGAATCATGAACGAAAAGAGGGGAAAAAATCCATGGCAGTCAAACATGAAGGATATTTCTTGGGAATCTCATTGAACATTGAAGGAAAGACAAATGTCATCTAGGACAAGGCTCATCATACATCAAGCTAAAAAGGAAACATCTTCCAGATGGGGATATGCAATATCCTTAATGTTCTTTAATGGAATGCTCATGAAAAGGTTCACTAATCTAGAGAAGAAGGAAGTGTTTCATTAGGAGGTCTAACTTGTGGAATTCATAGGTTGATACTGTGATGACATGAAGTAGATCAAGGGATTGAAGATATTTTCAATCATGGAAGCTCTTGGAAGAAGCCTAGATGGCCTAAAGGTAAAATGAGGCATGTATTCTTGTATTTAATATTATAATGACATGCCATATGGTTGTGGGTAACATGGATCATTACTTCTATCTTGAGAAGCATGATCAAGAGAAAAATAATATTCTCCTCTGAAAGAATATAGGAAGGCATAAGTCACACTAAATGAAATTAACATAATATTCCCTCATATGAAGTATGAGGTAGTTGACTAAGAAATTCTCATTGAAAGCTCATGGAAATATAATGTGTGAGGAAGGAAGATATCATGGGATATGCAACCAATATCCAAAATACCAGGAAGATTTGACTAGGAAATCTCCTGGAAAGATATTACAAATCTGATGAAAGTATGAAAAAGATGAAAACCCTTCAAAATGGACATCTTTGGGAGATGTTTCAACATGTATGAAAGATGATTATACCTATAGGAAGATTTCATGATCAAGATCCATCTCAAAATGTACAATTTGTGTCAATGTTATGTTTTGATTCCTTGAGTAATATTTGGATGAGTTCATGTGGGGCTATTTGCACAAGAGTTGTAAGTACAAGTACAACTAGAATTCATATGTTGTATGGAAATTACTGAAGGAAACATGATGAGGAACAAGTAGCCATATGATGAAGGTTCCAGAGATGTATCAAGAAGGACACTTTCCATGAAGAAATTAATGGCATAATAACCCAAGAAGGAAAGTGATCGATGGCTAATGCCCTATAAGGAAGAAGTTCAACTAAATTTCATGAAATCAAGGAAATAAGTTGATCAAGCAACTGAACGACCCACAAAGAAGAAGATGTTTATATATAGAAGAGTCACCAGGTAAGACGGAGCTATGATAGGTCCTTAATCAAGAGGGAGTTTGAATTAAATCACCCCTAATTACAAAGGAGTGACAATTGTGTTTATTTATTTCATGTGTCATGCACTAGATTAGGACTAAAAACCATAAGTGTAGATGAAGGTCATGAATAGAAATGTAGACACATCATTATTTTATTCACCTCGGAAGAAATAATGAAGGGTTGGGTAATCATTTGTTATCCGATACTCTTTGAGTATGTGTAGGGCATATAAGATAAGGGTAGGGAAGAGGACTGATATTCTTTGAGGGCTAGAAACCCAAGATAAGAATAATCCTAGGTCATACTCAGTGAACGCTCTGGTGGGTATGAACCTTGAGAGACAATGACGAACATTTCTATAAATAATTGGTCTCACCAGCATTGTAGCTCATGGTGTAGTAGAGAGATAGACCTGTTAGCCAAGGCCTTACACTATGACAATGTTGATTGATATGATGATATACAAATGGGATTAACAATCTGATTCTTCTTATGAGAAATTATCCAGATTGAAATGACCAAGTACAAAAACAAATACCTCCCTAGTTAACACAGAGTGTGGAAGAAAATGTAACTAGGTAAGGCTTTCATGACAGTATACTTATGATTTTTGCAAAAAAGAAAATAAATTTATTATTCTGTATGGCATGGGTTGCATGAGAAAGAGTTTTTATAGATGGCTCTGATTGAGAGCCTTAGGATTTATCTTTAAGGTGAAGAGTCAAATTCATGAATAAGGAGTACTTCATGAGCCTATGTGAAATATATACAAGCCTATATCATTCCTCCAAGACCAATCATAATCCTGCAAAATAAGAACAAAGAATTATGCAAGAAAAATGATAAGTAGAACATCATCTCGACCTCAAATATATATACAAATTTCATGTCAGCTGATATAAAAGAGACAACAATTCACTAGTTAAAGTCATCTAAGAAATGGAGACATATACCCATCTCGGGTATCCACAAAAGCTCAAATAGAATCTTGAACTTGTTTGAAATTTCAGAGGTGTGGTGCAAAATATTGGATGGCCTAGAAAGGGCAGTATCTTAGACAGGGTACAGGACTATAGAATCTCAGTTGAGTATCATAATTACAGGTTCGATTGAGCATTTTGGATGATCATCATGATTAATGTTTCAATATACTAGGATAGTCCTGGCATATATATCATGATAAGGATCCTAGTATAGGAGGATCTTAGCTATACACACTAGACATCATTGAAGCATTCACATATCTCAGTATCGAAGTCTCATCAACATGATGATGGTCTTGGTGAGAAGTGTAATAATGATCTAAGAGAATATGGAGATATAGTGAACACTACAACAAAAAAGGCAATTTACACTAGATTTTAGTGTATTTATTTCTCCATTGGAATGAGCAACATGGCCCTAACTCTGGCTCTATTGTACAATTTTTAAAGTGTCCTTGTTTGCGCCAAATTTTGCATCTTTTTTTACTCAAAATTTTCCATCATTTTTTTCATCACATTTTGCACCAAGATGTGCATTTGGTTTTACAATAGGTTTTGCTTCTAGTTTTGTGCCATTTTTTGCATCTATTTTTGCATCATTTTTTCCTTCTTGTTTTATGTCATTCTTTGCTTCTAGTTTTGTGTCGTAACTTGCATCGAGTTTTACACCATATTTTGAATCCAATTTAGTGCATTTTTTTTGCATCCATTTTGTGCTAGTTTTTGCATATAGTCTTACGCCATTTTTCGCTTCTAATTTTTTACTTATTTTTACATCTATTTTTCCGCCAATTTTTTTTCATTTTTTCACACCATTTTTTGCATCTAATTTTACACCATATGTTGAATCTAATTTAATGCCAAATTCTGCATCCATTTTTACACCATTTTTTTCATTCACTTTTTTGCTTCATTTGTCTCCTTTTTCCATACTATTTTGCACCTAATTTTTCATCATTTGTTGCATCCAATTTAGCATCATTTTTAACACCATTTCTTGCATCCAATTTTGCATCCTTTTGAGCATCTAAAGCTTCATACTATGTTGAACCATGTGTTACGTCCACCTTTGAATCCCATTTTGTGTCTAATGTTACGTTCAATTTTGAGCCATTTTTTCATCTACTTTTGCATTTCCTTTTGCTCCAAGTTTTGAATAATTTGTTGCACCTCATTTTGCATCCAAACTTGAGCCACTTTTATGCCCATTTTTCACCATTTTTTATGTCCAATTTTGCATCCTTTTTGATGTCTGTTTTTTCATCCTTTTTGGCATTCAAATTTGCATCATTTTTTTCTGCCACATTTTGTGTCCACATTTGCATCTCATTTTGCACCTAGACTTTAGTTTGAATATTCATCTAGTTATGCATCATTTTTGGCATCCTTAGTTTGACCCTCTTTTAGTCCCTTTTTGCGTCTTGTTTTGTGTCTTTTCTTACGTCCTTTTTTCACCCAATTTTGCATCCTAATTTTACAACATTCTTTGCATCCTCATTTTGGTGTCCATTTCTGCATCCTTGTTTGCACCCAATTTCGTATGCTTTTGTATGCCCTATTTTGTTCCCTTCTTTGTGTCTAGTTTTTCACCCTTTTTAAATTCAACTTTAAAACCTTTTTTGTGTCATTGTTTGCATCTTGCTTTGATGGCTAGTTTAACATCCAATTCTACTTCCCATTTTTCATCAATGGTAACATCCAATTTTGGCTCCTTGTTTAGAGTTTTACTTTTATTTCCATTTACGAACCACTGTATGGGTTCATTTTAATAATTTCAATTACATAGTGAAGTATATTACAGTTTCTAAATATCATTTTGTTGTATGACTTAATTGCAAGGTTAGATGAACATAAAACCGTCTCAGTTTATCCTAGCAACTTCGAACATACCGATTAGGAGAAAAGTTATTCTAAGGCTCAAGATTCTTAGTAGATCAATATGTAGAGTATGGATGAAGAAAATGAGAGTGAATTCGTATGTGTCCTCTCGTGTAGGTCTTGTTAGAGTTTTTAGTGTAGTTGGGAAGGACTCCAAGCTAGCTCCAAATCAGGGTCCTACACATAAGGGAGAGAACACTAGATGAATTTTCACTTTAAAATGTTAACATTGAATTTCCATGCCATAATGTGTAAGGCAATCAAAATCCTTTAAAATTTAAAAGACATACATGTGTGACTAGGCACTGGATTTTTTTTTTAATAATAGAGCTTACCTTTTAACTGTGAATGGTGCTCAAGTGACCCAAAAATAAAATTAATATCTTAATCTATAAAAGTTAGAATATCGAGAATATTTTTAATGAAGGGTAAATCATGGTGTGTTAAATAAATAAATTTTAATATAAAATCCTAAATTTAATCTAAATTTTAAATTTACTTTCTTAATTTAAATTTTGTTAAATCTTGTATTCATAAATTAATTTAAATATAAAATATAAATATATGGTTATTTTGATAAAAGTGCATTTATTTGAGTAACTTAAATTTATATTTTAAATCTTCCTTTTAAACTTAAATTTTCTTAAATCTTGTGTTAATAAATTAATTTCAATATAAAATACATGTAGACGGTTATTTTTGATAAAAGTGACACTTATTTCGGTAATTTAAATTTAAAATTAAATTTAAATTTCCTTTAAATTTTGAATTTGTCTTTTTTAATTTAAATTTTATTAA